>JAJLWQ010000370.1:0-56724 GCA_030570875.1 Citeromyces matritensis
CGAGAACTGTATTCAAAGGCATCATAATAGCCATTGTTACCAATGCAGCTAACGTTGCTTTTCCCAAGAGAGAATAAAGCGATATGATGCAAAGGGCCAGTTTCAAAGGTGCGCTGATTGCTGTTTGAACTTGTTGAGCCATACGTTGTATTCTCATTACATCCACACTGGCCATATTGACCACCTGACCCGTAGAGACGTTGGATGAAACTTTGAGCGTCTTGCTGTATATGAGAGATATGAGCGCTCCCTTGATTTCAAGTCCCACACTGAAGATGCCGATAAAAAACTGGTTATAAAGTGCAGTCTGAAGTACTGAATTCACAAACATCGCCAGGGCTATAGAAATTCCTACAATGGCAGGATCAGTTGAATTGAAGTAGCCTATCAGGTGCTTCAAGAGTTGTGGTTGCAAAAGACTCAGTAAATCATCTGTGACTTCAAAAAGACATGCTTTCAAAATGGCTACACCAAAAGCCTTCATTAAAGCTCTTGTCAATGATGGGGAGGTTTCATCCCATGCTTTCTTCAGGCTGATGTAAGCTGGTCCTGCGCACACGTTATCAGGCTGCTGTGGTAAATCTTTTGCTGAGAGAGTCTGCTTTTTGTATGTTTCTGTAATAATGCGGTTCATCCACGAGAATGTTATATTTGATATGATGTCGGTCTTGACGGGGTCCCTGAAAGGATAAAAGAAGTACTCTAGGATAAAGACAGTCACCGCTGTACCTGCATTGACTTTGTAGGCTAACAGGGCATTGCAAATCAACTGTACAATCCAGAATATCAGTAGAGATGCCAAAGGAACGGCACTCCTTGCCATGAGATGGAGGTAAAACGCCACAATGATCGATGTCAAATTAGCTCCCTTCAACACAAGATTCAAGCTGCTTTCCGATCGAAGATTGGAAGCATCCCATATAGCGTATCCTGCTACGATAAGCAGTTTAATCTTCGAGATGGTATCATGATGAAGATGTTTTCTCACGCCCACCGATTGCAATACCATAAAGATTGTGGTGAGTAATATCAAGAGAGTACTAGCAGCTTCCACGAAGCAGGTACTGAGGTGGTTTCCTTCGATTGGCTGTCTCAATATCTCCCCAATTCTGAGGACATCGCACTGATTAGTGAGTGTGAAGCTCATATGTATATATAAAAGGAGTGAATTATATATAACAATCCTCCCGGTGTTGTCCCATTTCTGGACATCAATAGGATACGGTGTCTGGATGGCACGCTTCACTCCCGTTCTACGCATCCCACAAGGGTCACAGAACGTGATACAAGCCACGTGTCTGAAGATGACGCGTGATGCTGTGGTCATGTGCATTAGCAAGTGCATACCCTTCTTTCGTGGGCCTATATAAGGCTCTCCCCCTTTTTTTCCTTTTCTCCTTTTTCTTTTCTTTTCTCTTCTTTATCTAGGCTTTATATTCCCATCGAATATACAACATTACAACTACAAACTCCTAGGTCACATCTACTCAAACTAACAGCTGCTGCTTTTGTTCTATTGACGCCTTGTCACATAAGTACCAGCGCTCTGTCAATAATTAGACAGTGTTCATGCAAGGCTCTCATTTAGAATCTGTGGCTACTCATGAGCTGCTGGGCCATACTCAACCAAATCCTCCGCAAAGCGAGCCCTTTTTTTCTCCTTCTGTCGGCAACTTGCATTAGAATTCTTGATGTCCTTTTTGAGAATTTCAGGGCGGGATTTTGGCTTATTGATCCGTTTTTATCATCTGGTAATAGGGGGTGGGTTGAGTCAAGTGGAACGTATCTTGAGCGTACTGTTCCACTTGCTCTGGGCTGTTTAGTAGACCACGAAATTTGCGTAACTGGTCTAAGCAACGCGTTGCATATTTGGACTTTTCTTCTACTTCCGAGACGTTTTGCAACTTTCGTAAGGTCTGAGGCTCAGTCTTTGAACTTGCTTCTGAGCTTATCGAATGGGCCCACTTTAGAAACCTGTTTCGATGAGCCGCCAGTAGGATTTCTGTCCGTCGAATCTTCGCACAAGTCATCGTCATACTTAAAGAGTCTGGTGCGTTCAGATGGGTATTATGCAACCCATTCGTCAGATTCGTCGCCTGCAAACTGGAAATCCTGCCCTCTTACTCGATTCCAATAGACATCTCTCATTTCAGTCAAATATCCTGTTGGAGCTCTGAGGCTAGGGACGCTTGAATCATGGGCCTTAGTGTGAATCTTTTCATACTTTTTTTTGGTCCTCCAAACTTTGGTACCTTGTCCTTGAAGCTTGTTTTAGCTCTCACCTCTCATGCATCGCCTTTGCGGGTCCTGAATATAAGTTCCAGCCTCGGAGCTGGCACTTTTGAAATCAATTTTCTGGTCTAACCATAAAGTAAAGATATGTGAAAGGGTAAGAAATCTTCCCCATATAATACTTCATTATTTTCATATTCTTTCAATTTGATATTATCGCATTGGTCCTAGATTTCCTGTTTATGATATTCGTATCATTGATGTGGAGAGGCAGAATTGGGTCTTCTTGAGTCATGGTTCATCACCCTTTTTATCCGCCATTTGTCATAATAACCTCATACAATCTAATTGAGGGTGACAAGTGAACCAAGTTCACTGCAGCGAGACATAAAAGCTCCATTATAACGATATACAAAAGATTATATACTTCCAACGTACTTGTATTAAGATAAAATCCAGTGACCAAAAATTCGACACCATTTCGAATGATGTTTGTTAAAAAATCAAACTTGACTACTGGGTTTAGTTTCGTGTTGCTTTGTTCGAATGTGTGTATCGTATTGCAGGGCATTTCCTGCATCTTTCTCATTAAATCACTTCCTCAATGGTTTTGCCAGCCGCCAACACGAAGCGGGCTTGATTCTTTGGACAATTAATCGACACCTTGATGGTCCGTGAACTAAAAAGAAATAACCTCACAGTCCAATGAAACCTGAACTCTGATGAAATTTCACACCAATTAATTTAGTATTCACCAGATCGCTGCGATCTGATCTATGCTCTAAGCGATCTTGGTGAATACTAAATTCATTTACCGAAACATGCTCAATTAAAATGCAAAAATGACGAGCAAAGAACGATACATGCTACTGTCTTGTAAAGCAAAGCACGTGACCCTGCACCCATGGCTTCTTCATTCGCACTCACTTTTTTTTTTGAGGTTAGCGTAAACAAACATGTCACGCACCCCGAGAAGAACGCAATCGAGTTTATCCAATAACAGCGGATCAGACTCTCGGACTCGTACCTCTAAAAGGGATGAGGCCATCCGGAAAAAGATTGAAAATGACTTGCGCAAGAAGCAGTACAACCCGATCTCGTCTCCGAGCAAATCCACCAGAAGCGCTCCAGGGTCTGTTCTTACTTTAAAACCATCCGAGGCGATTATTTGCAAGCCCAGTTTCACCGTATATGAGGCGGCACAGCTGATGTCTTTACGGAAGGAGAATTGCATATTGGTTGTCAACGACCATCAAGAGCTGCTCGGTATTTTCACCGCCAAAGATCTGGCCTTCCGTATTGTTGGTTCCAACTTGAACGCAAACACCACTTTGATCGAGCAGATTATGACACCTTCTCCTGTTTGTTGTAAAGTGGATACAGCCGCTTCTGAGGCTTTAAATCTTATGGTGCAACGCGCGTTTCGCCACTTGCCCATTGTTAATGACGACAATCAAATTGTGGGTGTTTTGGATATCACCAAGTGCTACAATGAAGCCATGCTGAAATTGGAGAGGATGTATGAGAATAGCAAGAAGCTGCACGAGGCCCTTGAGGGCGTACACGGTGATATTGGGCTATCGCAAGACGGCCAGCCTTTGCAGGTGATCCAGTATTTTGAAAACTTGAAAAAAACTATAAATGGACCCACTCTCACCAGCGTCTTGGACCAGTCTACGCATCCTGTTTATATTGACATCAGAGCCAACGTTTATGAAGCGGCGATGCTGATGCGTGAGAACAGAACTACCGCTCTATTGGTCAAAGACTCTAACGACGAAGTGGCTGGTATTTTCACTTCTAAAGATGTGGTTCTTCGGGTAATTGCTGCTGGGCTCGAGCCAAAATCGTGTTCGGTCATTCGTGTGATGACACCTAAACCGGATTGTGCTTCTGGAAACCTGTCCATCCATCAGGCTCTGCGCAAGATGTTTGAGGGCAAGTTTTTGAATTTGCCTGTTCTGGACGAGTTTTCAGGCGAAATCGTCGGCATAGTGGAAGTGCTCAAGCTCACATATGCAACTTTGAACCAGATCAAGTCTTGGCAGTCCCCCGAGCAGGAAGGACCAGCTTGGAACCAGTTCTGGACGTCAATGGAGACAGAATCTCTACACTCTGCCAATAGCGAGCATGAAGTGACCCAATCGGAGTATCAGCAGTTTTTAGATAATGATGTTGGTCCCAGCGATAGTATTTCTGCTTCGGGAGTCGAACAAGGCTTCTCCTTCAAATTTAAGTCACCACTGGGTAGAACCCACAGGGTTACATTGAAAGGATATGAAGGTGTTGCCGGATTGCGTTGTTTGCTTGACTCAAAGCTCAACTCGCAGGAAAGGGCATCTCTCAAAGAGTATGCCATCTCGTACTACGACGACGAGGGAGATCTTGTGGCAATCATTTCTGACGAGGATGTGCTTGACTGCATAGCGATAACAAAACGCGCTAACAAGGATAAAGCGGACTTGCTGATTCATCATCCGGAAAGACCGCCAACAAAGGGCATGGGTAATGAGTTACTCATAGGAGGGGCTGTCCTTGCAGTGGCAATCGTGGTTCTCTTTGCATGGAAAAGGAGGTGAATCATGAAATTGAGAGATGGACAAGTTTAGGCTCCGTTGTTTAAACTCAACGTGCTCTGCGATCATTGGTTCATTGGTGATATATATTCTTTGGTGTTCTCGGGCTGTGTATCCCCACACAACTGCTGATAACACGAGTACAGCCAAGCCCACAGGCCCATCATGGAATTGTATCATGAACGAAGTGCATTTTCACTTCTGTCATGAGAGGGGTTTTGCTGCAGATTGCAGTAAAGCGATTGTTCGGAAAGAACGGATCAGAGAAGAGGCAGCTTCTTGTTCTGTCGTTTTGCGGGAGTTTATCTTTTGAAGTGATTAAATGCATTACATGATATACACGCCTACCGGTGACGCTCGGATCTATTTGGAGCAGTTGTATTTGGGAAAGACTCAAGTCAGCGTAACATCAAAATGGCTTTCAAGCTTTTCATTCTCGATGTACCCATTTGCTGCTGTGAGTGTATTTTGCTTATGGTATATCACAAGAAGGCAGTGCATCCAACATTCGGTGAGAAACTTGATTCCATGTAACAAATCTAGAAAGTAGGATTATCGCTCGCTTGGATGATGTTCCAATGCTTACGCACAATGGTTTTCAGCGAAGGCCGTAGAACTCTACTAGTTGCAGGTGAATTTGTTGTTGAATTCAGACACTCGAAGTTTCTGACGTAAACTTCAATTTTTTGATTGAGTGATCGAACAATAAGCACTACTCAATAGCTTTTCTCTCTCTTCATCAAATAATGTCTGCCATTTTGGGGTGGATAAGCAAATCACTGTTTTGACGAGAGCCATGTGCTCGGTAAGCGATTTGTTGAAAAAAAAAACGGTCAAAATAATGTCTTTCAGAACATCGTACCTATTACATATTCATCATAACTCTTGTAGCCACTATTAATTTGATACCTGACAAGTCAATCTGATATACAATTCAGCAATCGCCGATGTTATCAATGGGTAACGATTGGTCCTCAATCGCTCTTGCGCGGTCACTTCTGTAGCTTTTTACCTAAGCTCCCTAAGGCTGCCATCCACTTGAGACAATTTGGGTCGATACTGCACAAAGGCGTTATTCAAAACAGCGAGAAACGTCTTCCGGGTGCGAAGGGATCATTGAGAACCATTATTGTTGGTCAGAAGGAAGATGGATGTATTTTCTGCAAAGCTTGAATATGTCTGCTTAGATGCTGTTGGAAATTGTAGAGCGGAGATAACAGGGCACAAGGAGCAACAAAATGGCACAAACGGCACAAGAACACCTCCTCTCGCCATTTTGGCGGCTTCACTTCGATGATCGCACGACGTCCACTTTTTACCTTGAGATACCCTTCCATAAAGGGACAGCTTTTAATCAAGGGTTCTTATCGTCACCTTGATAGTAGTGTATCTATTTGTTTCTTCCTATCCAGTGAGCCATTCTACTGGACTAAGTGGACATCATCTCACAGACTGGTGCTTAACGGTTAGGTTAAGTAATTTTGGAATTTCGTGGAGTAAACTGGGTGAGCGTTTTAGGATTGAAATGTCTCTAGAGAAATGTCTATTTCACGAATCTGCTGTATATATAATGAAATGCTAGGGATCCTGTCTGTCGTGAGGGAAGGATCTAAGAAAAAGCCAAAATCACTTTGATCTGAGCAACCAATGATCGTTCCTCTGAGTCACGGTTCAGCGTGTAGAAAGTTGAAATACTTCTCTGCCTCCCCTGATAGTTAATTCCCGTTTAAGCATCGACTGTCCTGCCTGGTTTAGCACTTTTTCAATATCAATCTTGGCAACCCGAATTCAACTGATTTATGTCTCCCCTTAGTGGCTACTCCTCATGATCTCATTTAAAACACCCACGCTGCTCACAACCTTATGCACCTCTTGCTTGGGGACACCACAGGAAATGGCCTGATGTTGAATGCCTTTCCTTCCTCCCTTCCCGCCCAACGCAACTACACTACACGCTTCGAGCGCAGCCACCACCTCTAGAAAATCCGCTTTGCCCAAATGTCCAACAAGTTCGTCACACTTGATTTTAGCTGTGTAGAACTGATAAAAGCTGTTGAGATCCAGGCTTTTTGAACTCTCTTGGAACTTCAAAAGTGATACAAGCACAATCTTTTGCTGCAGATTCAGTTTCTGCAAAGTTGTCGAAACGGTGTTGCCAAATACAAGACTGCAAACTTTGGCTACATGAGAAATGGAGACCGCTGCGTTGCTCTGCTGATTCTCCACCATCTCAATAGCACGGTATATGATATCGAAAGCCTTTCGCAGATCTCCAGTGTTGGCCCCCACTTTCTTAGAACACAACTGTATAGCGGCGGGCTGAACAATACAAGAGTCAATGCTCTGCAATTTGGCAGTAATGATGTTCTTTATCTGATCAGCAGTATAAGGAAGAAAGGGCAGTAGCTGTGGTGTGATTCCGTTGGTTTTCAAACGAGGCAAAAACCGATCTGTCAAGTCCAATGCGTTCGCAATACCGATTAAAATCAAACTAGAAGAATTTTTATCTTTCAAGATCGAGCATAACGAGAAAAGTTCGAATAGAATTTGTTGATTCTTCGTTATGAGGTTATCCAATTCATCCAACAATATGACAACGCTCTGAAATTTGGTCTGAGCAGATATTATACCAACAAACTCATCGCATGTGAGTCTTGCCTGTATTGGTTTGTTCAACAGTCGCTCAGCTACAACACGATAAACAGCTTCGGCACAGTTTATCGTCATGCAATTGACAATGATAGTCTCCACTGCGGGGAATGCGGTTTTGAGCCTTTCCAAAGAGAGACTCACCTGGGCTGTTTTGCCTGTTCCTGGAGGCCCAGAAACGTAGATCGATCTGGACTCAGACTTAGAAACATGAGTCTCGAGAAAGGTGGTGAGCGTATCTGCCTCTCTTTCTCTTGAGAGCAAAGCAAAATCATTGTCCAGTGCTCCACAAGATTTTCGAAAGAGCTTCTTAGTCTCTTGGTAGACTGAGGTGAATACAGGTTTTTTCACCTTTTCCAGTCCATCGATAAATTTTGCTCGCTGCTTTTCAGGGGTCGTAGGGGGAGATGCCAAGCCCGTTATATTACTTCTCTTTGCGGAGGGGGATAGGTCACCTTGTTGAAGTGTTCGTTTCATTTAAGGGTGTGTGTCCGAATTAGGAAAAGTAATTGACGCGTCGCATTGCATGATACGCATCCAGACATTTATTTTTCTCAGAACACCTTTTCATCTCCCCTACTTTGAGTGCAACGCACCAGGATTTCAGAGAAGCGGTTTGATTCAATGCATGCAAAGGGTTGTCCTGAATGTCGTTTTCGTCCATTCGGTCATTCTCAGATATATCTCATTGGCTACATGGCATTTTGACTTATTTCTACCGTAGAGACTATAGCCTAATAAATTGTTTACATAGCATTCTGGATGCTTCCCCGTGAGAAAGACTATCGAGTCTCTAATCCAGCATTTGGGACAACGCTATCCTATCAAGTGAAAAGTCTCCATCCTCTATGACTTAGGATTACATACATATGCAGTGGCAGATTGAGCACCATCAACAAGCCTGGAATCATGTGGCCTTTACTATGTTTTTATTATATCGAGCTATGATCACCTGTGTGGTGTGTAGTGGTCGGCACGCTCTATCTGAGATTTAATGACAAAGTATTAAATTATCAGTCTCACCATATTAGCAAGAGGTTACCTTCGTCTCTCTGCTTTACACGCTGATGAAATGAAAAATTTTGAACTTTCCTTTTTGCAACTATGCTTACGGTGATCCGATTTGTGTTTCGGTTTGATGATTTAAGGACTAGCTATACTATGCCCCTTTCGAAACTTGGGCTCCCTCGTTGGGACCATCGAGTCCACCGCGTATTTTGAGGTAAACCCAAGTTGAGGAAAGAAGGAGGGGTACGTTATCAGAAACAGGTAAAATTAGTTTGTTTCACCCAGTGTATAATAAGCACAACAATTCAGAGAATGACACCGAAAAAAAACCATTCATGACAAACAAGCTCTCGGTGGTCAGCACCCTGCGGAGACTTTTGATTTTCTTCGTCGCTGAAATCACACAAAGGCATGCCTTGGTAACTACAGTGTGTGATGCCCTACGTATGAGTATATATATCATCATCTCTTGTCACGTTATGTCATACTAGGAGCCCATTCTCTATGCTCCAGCTGGCAGTATATAGTTTACCTATAGTTCAAGATGCACATTTGTTTTCCTTTATATGCAGACTTTCAGTTGCAGTATTTTGTGGTGACACCATCGAATTTGTAATTACTACGATCACTCAAGTTTTTACCAATAAACCAATTATAATACACAACTGCTAAACCATATCTTCCTCCTGCTCTTCTTTGGCAATTTCTTGTTTGAGCAGCTGAGAGTAATTTGTGGTTTGACGAGGATTGTTCCAGCCTTCTTTTTCGTTGCTCTGGCCAAGAAACTCGGCAAAAGGATAAGTGGGTAAAGTTCTCAGGGGCTGGTCTCGCGTAATAATACCTAGTTCGATCTGCCTCTCGACCAGCTCATTCAAGTAGGGAAGCAGGTGGTCCCTGAAACTTTCAAAGTTTTTATACTTTATGATATCTTCTGGAGCTTCGTAAATGATTTTACGTATCAAAGAAGGCACCATGGGCTCGTCTTTCATTTCTTCGATCGAATAAAAGACAGGATGATTTGTGAAGATGATGGCTTGTGACTCGGGAAGCCTTCTCAAAGTTTGTCTCTCTACCCTCACATTAAACTGTGTTGGCTCAATGTCGCTATCAACCTTGTCACCTTGTTTCAATGCGTAGACATTGTTGCGCATGAGTTTGTGGTCCCACGATATATACCATGAGGCTCTTTCAACAAGATCGCTGGGCTTCATGCGAGCAAACCACCTCTCCATGGACTTCTTAAGCTTCTCCTCATAGTACGGCACATCAGAATGGATAAAGTCTAAATGTTTACCGAGCTTTTCCTTGATGCCAAATGATCCTCCGGGAAAAGGCACAACCGCTGCTGTTAAGTAATGCTTTCCATCCTCCAACTTTTCAACCACATAAAAATCCTCTTTGGCCATCTTGGACACGTACAAAAGAGGATGTTCTTTTAGTGGGCGCGAGAAATCTAGAACCTCTCCAGTAAGTTCGTTCTTCACATTTATGCCGTTGTCGTTGGAGGTGAATAAAAGGGGATATCTCTTGAGCATTTGAGATTTGACCATCTCCATCAATTCCAAGCATGCAGACTCTGACCTGGGAAGCCAACCAATGTTAGCATCGCCATATCTGTGAATGACCCTCTTTTTCTCGTTGATGTAGTCCACATAGTACTTATCCATATCCAGCCAGTGGTTCACGTCGAGCTTGAAAATAGACATGGTCTGATGGTAGGGCCATCTAAAAGGACGCCACGGTCTATCATCGTACGAAGCTACCTGCTCGGGTGTGATGTATAGTGGGGTGGGCTCAGGAATAGGAGCGTCCTCCTCTGAGTAAAGACTGCTCTTTGTTTTACTGGCCTTGCGGGTCTGTAGAAGGTACTTCTGGATAAAAAATGTTGCCGAAAGGCATCCTCCAAGAACCAAAATGAGGAGCATCATTATTGAGGCGCTCGACTGATCAGATATATAAATACGAACCTACTCGCACATATGAACCGTATAGGGTAAATAGTGATTTAAAGTGATAAGGGACATATTTTCCGCATTGGGGGACGTACATGCATGCATGCATATTCATGCGGGTGAGAAAAAGCACGTGATAAAATATTGGTGTATTTTTGCCCTATCCAGTGAACGTATTTTGAGACTAACAAAGTGGGGTAATCTCTGCAGAAATTTGGCGTGATATCTCATCTGCACAACAAATTTTCTATCTCCCCCCAATAGACCAGCTTGGTTGACCGAATGAAACCTTTTTAGAAGAGGAATAGTTTGTTGTCAATTCTGTTCTCATTGATGAAGACGTTAAAATATGCGACGGAGAAATGTTCGACGTCTGAAAGGCTATGAAAGCGCAGTGAGTACTTTCCTGTAAAAATGACACTGTTCATCCTATTGCATCGAGTTCATACCCCACAAGGATCTGGTGGAGACAACGGTTCTATATATACAAAGATCTCAAGCTCCATTTGAAAGATTTCGTCAGATTGAAAGCATCATTTACTATTGTGGCGGTACACCACATGAAGTTAGAGTAAAGGTGGATCCCTCGTTGTGGATAATACGTTAATGAAGGTAGTGGTTCTATTTGGTCACGCTCAACGAAATGATGAATGATGAAATGAAATAAACAACAATCAAACTGCATGCTTTTATCCTCTCTTGAATTTCAACTATGAAACAAGACTATTTTGCCAAACACTCCTCCTCGAAATGGAGAGATCAAAGTAAACTACTGCTCACTGCAGTGGGTCAATTAATCAATTCTGCAATCTAATTTTTTGTCTTGTCCTCACGCTATTAACTTACCTAGTTAGACTCATCGAGTTGTCATATGGAAGAGTGTTTTCGAAGTGAGAAAGAAATAACATCCTCTCCAAAAAAAAGGCTAAGTACAATCCAGGACGCGTTGACTTTTTCCAAAGTCTAGCTAGTTTTTCCATAAAAAGACAGAGATTGCCTCATTCGATAATGCACTTCTCTTTAAATGTAAACATCCTAGAGAGCCGCTCCCACAAATACTCTCCTTCACTCAACTGTGAAATATTTATTAGCGTAAAAAACCTGCAATATACAATCAGAGACGTCTACCACGTCTACCACCCTTCTTTCTGGTGGAGTCTGATGGGACTGGGGTTACGTCCTCAATACGGCCGATTCTGAGACCGGATCTGGCAAGAGCTCTGAGAGCAGACTGACCACCTGGACCTGGGGTCTTTGTCTTGGTTCCACCAGTTCCTCTAATCTTTACGTGGACGGCAGTGATACCAACTTCTTTGCATCTGGCAGCCACGTCTTGGGCAGCCAACATGGCGGCGTAAGGAGAAGACTCATCTCTGTCAGCCTTGACCTTCATACCACCGGTGACTCTGGAAATGGTTTCTTGACCAGAAAGATCAGTTACGTGGACAAATGTATCGTTGAAAGAGGCGTAAATACGGGCGACACCGAAAACCAGCGTTCCATCTTGGACTTGAGGACCCAAAGTAACGTTTTCTGTGATGTTAGATTGATTGAAATTGACGAGCTTTTCACTCACGTTTAGAAGCCATGCTGATGAACTGTAAGTGTGGACTTTTTCAAAAAAAACTAAGCAGACCAAGGTGTGCAGGTGGGAGATGCATGGTGTGTGGGTCGGGCCATAAGGGGAAAAGCAGTCACAGAGAGTAATAATCAATAGATCGGTTGGGGAACGACCTTTTGCTGATTATACAGGTAGACAACATAGAGTTCTAACATGATGGGCAATTTAATGACAACATAGCGTTACTGTACATATATTAATCTAGTAAACAAATCCAAGAATCTTACCAGAAACGTGCTTTCTTCTAGCCTCCTCGTGGTCCATGATACCGGCAGAAGTGGTCAAGATAACGTAACCGAATTGTCTAGCTGGCAAAAGGTTGTCGGTCCATCTTTCAATGTCCTTGATTTTAACATTGAATCTTGGAGAGATGACACCACACTTGTTGAGTCTACCGTTGAGCTGGATAACAATTTTACCTGATCTGTGGTCGTCAATGTACTCAAATTCACCAATGTAACCGTGCTTTTGCATCACGGAGAGAAATTTGATGATAACCTTGGAGGAAGGTCTAATCAAAACTTGACGCTTTCCGGTTTTCTCGGCGTTGTTGATAGCGTTCAAAGCATCGGCTAGCACAGATGTTCTTGTCATTATGTGTGTGTATTGAAAAATTCACCCTCAAAACTTGAGAGCCGTGATTCTGGTGTGAGGATCGACGACGGAAAAGCAGTCACAATGCGTGCGCGAATCAAAAATAGAAGAAGTTTCTTAGAAGGGTATTTTTTCAGCTCGCACACACATACATTTAACGATGCCTGTAAGTGAACTCCACATGGATGAGAGATATGTCTAACAAATAGTCTCAAAAATCTTTTAAGATTAAGCAAAAGCTCGCTAAAAAGGCCAACCAAAACAGACCTATCCCACAGTGGGTCAGAATGAGAACTGGCAACACCATTCACTACAACGCCAAGAGAAGACACTGGAGAAGAACTAAGCTCAACTTTTAAGGTGCTGAGCTGCTGCTTATGGTGTATTTTAATAAAGTGATGATTTGTTAGTCACCTTTTGGAAGATTTGTAAAGAGCTGTGGATTTTATTGTTACTGCGTTTTGAATACCACAAATTTTTCATGACTTGACTAGTATCGCCATTTGGCTCCATATTGAGAATAACGGCAGCGTTTATTTTATATTTATACTTCCTCTTCAAAAACTGTCTCAATAGGCTTCTCCATAAAAGAGGCATGGGACAATACAGTAACCATCGATGCGCCAAGCAGCCACAGCATGGCTGAAATCGGCGAAGCCAAAAATCCCAATGGAACAACGATTACAAGAAGTCCGGTGTACAATTGAGAAGTTGTCAATCTCGCAAAACCCAATTCTAGATCCTGGCCGTTTAGTTTCCCGATTCCCAGCACTCCAACCGCAGTAAGGGCTAATACAAAAAGTAAAAGCGGATTGGTAACTAGAGAGTAAACACCTAGCAGCGCCACGATACAGATGTAGTTTGGCTGATAGTATCCCAAGTTGTAAGAGACACGTTGCTGCACTTCACCAAAATCCGCCGGTTTTGACATCCTTCTGATATCGAAGAACTCATGCGGAGGTCTGATCTGTGACAGTTTGTTTTGCAATGACGTAGCATCACTCTTTGTGTTAGTAATTTAAACATCCGCAACACATACACGTAGCCTTTCTAGACTGAGGTGTTCCGAAAAGCTTGATAACCTTGAGTACTTCCAGTCAGTTTGAGAATGTAAGAAGGGACTTACAGCTATTGATGAGAGTTGAGACATAGGGCGTGTCGTCGTGCGGATACCAATCAAATGATGGATGCGGTGTAGGGATTTTTTGATTACGCACGTGTCGATGATAGGAGGCTGTCTGTTGCCTCAGTAGTGAAGCTTATTTAGTTTCGAGAAAAATGTCCCGGTGTTAAATGTAGAGATCGGGACACTACATATGACTAGAGTTTTTAGGGACTGATCCTCGGAGGACGGTAAATCATTATAAATTTGGTCAGTTGAGCCTTTTTTGAAACCAGTCTTTCTCATGGGGTTATATCCACTCGCTTCTAGGCCGAAATTTTTTTTTATGCTCTTGGAGAATAGATGGCGGCTGAAAAAACTAGCGCCCATTGCCCTCGCAGTAAAGTGAAAGTATCTCTAAAGTTGCAGTCTTTTCCTTAAACTGTTTTTCTGAAGATTTTGAAGACGATGATAGAAACCTTGTCAATGAGCTAGCATGTGAGCTTTCAGTGATATTTCTTGAGTAATCGATCAAGAAAATGACTGTCACCCAATCATTTTTTCCCCTTCGGAAAGCACGAGAAAGAATTGGCAAACGATAGACTGATCGACCGCTGAGCTAAAGCTAAAATTTTGTGTTTTGGCATTCACTGACATTGTGGCTGGCGACCTTGATCTAGTTCATGGTGCAGCCAAATGAAGTGAAATAAATTCAAGGTATCCTCTCGTTTCACGGTCTACTTATTCATCAACTCTACATTATCGAAGCAATTCCAAGCCAGGTTGAGCTCTCAGTCATTGTACCGTTCATAAGCTGGTATTGACGCTCAGGTGAAATTCAGTTCTATATTTCAAGACAAGGCTGGTAGATAGCTGATTGTTTAGTTCAACACCGGAGAACCGTTTTAGTCCTCCGCAGTTACAGGGAAGCGTATTGCTGGGAAATATGCAAAGAGACATCCGAGATCACACGGCTTCAAAAAAAGATCGAATGATCTCAAGTGGAATTATCATTTTAGCTGAAGGTGACTTACGAATGCTTCCAATGATCATACCGAAAATAAAATAAACTCCAGCAACAAACTCCTGCAAAATCATTTCACAAAGCAATACACCATGCCACAACTAACATTCATTGAGCCACAAACGGTGATACAACACGAGCTAAAAAAAAAAAAAAAATCAGTTTCTCGGGATATCATCCAGCTTCACTTTGCCTGACTCAATCCAGTAGGGATCCATCAGCTGATCGCGCTTCTCGTACAGATACCTGTATGAAGTCTTGATCGTTCCATCAGATACACCAGTGCGGTCGGCGATTTTGGAAGGCTGCACAGGATTCTTAAAAATCATGGCTGCCATGTAAATAACGGTGGCAGCTATGGTGATTGGAGATCTTCCAGCCAGAACACCAATTTCTTTGGTTCTCTTCGCAATGTACTCTGCAGCATTGGAGATTTGTGCGGACAGGCCCAGATGACTGCAGAACCGCCCGATAAGGTCCTCTGCGTTAGTAGTGGATACAGCATCGGTTGTGGCTGCTCCATTACTGAGCCCGTGATCCTGAATCACTCTGTTCATGATCTTGAAAACCTTGCCAATCTCCTTCCTTGGAACATTTGTTAGGGCCCAAATCTCCTTAAAGGTTCTAGCCACATTGGCCTTTCTACACCCTATAAATATAGCAGCAGCTATGATACTATCCTGCGATTTACCCTTAAGAGCCCTCTCGTCGTGCACGATTTTGAACACTTCCTTAGCCGCTTCTTGTACAATCTTTGGCAGGTGATACCCCTCACACATTTGAGACATTCTTGCATACGCAGACTGCAGGGCATGATCTCTACGGTCTACGATACTTCGACTCTGAGCTTTGTTGAGCTCCTTGCCAGCCCTAGATGTATCGGGAGAATACGAGATCATCGTTGACAGCTGATCCCCATCCAACAAAGGATTGGTGGCATCACCCACACGAGACGGGTCCCCTCCATTTTGATCGTCGTTACTAAAGGTTCGCCACTCGGAACGGGTATCAACTATCCTATCGCTCAACACAAGCCCACACAACGCACAAACAACATCCCCCTCACTGAACCTCTCAACCAAGTCAGGAGGGTACACCTTGCAGTCTGGACACACCAGAGAGATGTTGAGGTTCGGTCCGAGAAACTTGTGCTCTTCATCTGCTGCAGGGGACATCGGTTAGTGAGTGGTGCAGGGATGGGGGAAGGTTCCAGAAGATGGCATGCAGAGGTTGGCTTCGAATCAGCGTCTGGATGCTTTATTAATAAGCAAAATGAGACGTTCCGGCATAAGTTACAGGATTGTGTGTGGGGTGATCGGTTGACATGGGGCTACCTCTGTGACTTTCAGTGACATCAAGAGTCTAGTGGCTATTGAGCTGTTGAGTGTTGGACTTGACCAGGCTTTGACTGCTATCATTAGAAAGGTATTATCTTCGAGTGATTCTCTACAGTCAGACCAGAGCCGCGTGGGTGGGATACTCTTTGTGCTTCAAACCCACTTTTAAAAAGGTGATATTTATGCCCGGCGTCGCCACAAGCAGCCTTGAAAAACTTTAATTTGCAGATTCCTGTATCGCTTTCACTAGTAAAATTTCATTTTAAGTTATTTCGGTTCTTTGAGAGGATTTCTGTGTCGCTTTCACTAGTATAATTTCTTTTTAGCTCATTTTGGAAAAGAACAAGTGCTGCTTGGTCACATTTTATGGAAATTCATGTGGACCTTGCTGCATGGTTGTGATAGTGATGTCTGCTTTAATGATACAATTATTAAATAGATAAGGGCCACCCATGGCTGGGTCACCTTCATCGCAGATCAGTCTTATGAGGGAGCTTCTACGATTCTCATTGGTAACGACTATGTTCAGGTCACTACTTCTAGAAGGTGACTGTTTTCTCTTTCTTGAAACGTGACATTATAGCCAAGTAGTCTTCCATCGTAATGCTTCGAAGTAATTCGCTAGGAATTATGGTATAACTCTGTTTTTAACGTAGTATGGTTTAATCCTTACTCTATTTCTGACATCCCCTCTCAAGTTTATCGTATCACAGAGAAGGAAGACGAACCTGTAGTAGTAAGTAAGCGCCCTAATGCCACGGGTTTGAGGTCGCGGAATGTGGAGGTGCAAAGGGTTTATTTAGTGCTTTGGGGGGGTTATCTTTGGTAGGAGTATAGGAGATCTCGAAAGAAATGCTCTAAAGTTGTTTCTAGTAACGCAGATATTCTATATCCCAGGATTTCTTATTGTTTCGAAGTTTTCGAGATCGCACTATGGCGAGAGCGGACATTTTGTCTTTCATCAAAAGCGGTTTGCTTCCCTGAAATTTGATGGGACTTTGAAAATTCCAATGTTGCAGGTTTGGACACAGGTTGGTGTGCAACAGTTTAGGCATGTCCGTTTTGAGAGTGACGAGCCCTTAGGTAACGATTAGCTTCGTTAAATACCAATTGCTTGATAATGAGTTGGCGAGTGTAAACTGTTATCCTTTATAAGGCACTCGTTGGCTGGTGTGCAGTTTCATATGTTGAACTTTCAGGCTCAATCGGAAGAAAGTAAGACAGAAGTGCCGATTAACCCCGTGTGATCCATACGACGCGTCTCAAGTTTGACTTCTCTCGTATGGTTCCATATCAGTTATTTCTCTTTGATAACGAGTCGCATTATTGCGATTTTTGCGAACTTGAGATGGCTGTCCTCAGCTACAGGGGTGATGCATTCCGGTTTTGACAGATGGACGATGAGGGATCTGATCTATTACGTACATTGAGGGGTCGAATTGGGGCCCTTCAGGCGAAGCATTAGCTCTGTTCCACATTGATCTAAGGGGGAGCGAGGTGAATTTGACTCATGATTTCAATGAGTGATCATGTGCTATTGTTAATCTTTGATCGCCTGCCTATATGTTCGTTTTTCTTCAACCGAGAGTGTCCCTTGCGTCAGTTTCTGTGGTGAGAAATGATAAGTCTTATCAAGTTGATGTCAGGTTCTTTTAGGCAGAAGTGCCGGTAAGGATAAGAGGAGGCATTTTGTTTTCTCAGAAAATGCGGCGAAGTGATGCATTGTTATGCAGACTGTCGTCTTATGAATGACATTTGTTGTCGAAATCTTTTTGTGTTACTCAAAATGTAACTTTGACATCATACGTTTTATGAAGCGTGGCTTGTTAGCAAATTGACAGAGATGCAGCGATTCACTTGCAGGATGAGATGTTATGAACTTGAGGAGAAGTAGCTTTTGACTCTGATGTCAATGGTACCAGTTAAAATTGAACTTGAAATTCATGAATCATGTCTGTGATGCTATCTGATGGCAATGATAGCTTTGCGTTTGACGCGCAAGCAACAGATTGGTGAGAAGCCTATGCATGGTAACCTTATTCTTATGCATAAGATACACCTCAATTGTAACGAAATATCGATAAGCTTTGGTGATTTCCTGTGCCTCGGTGCTGATTTTGGTGGTGCGCCCAGACAGACAGTGACCGTAGACGAGACTTACAACATTTGATTACGAATCATGCTCTGGTCTGTTCTGTCAAGCCTTTTTCAATTGGGAGCATGATATTGTACATTCTGAAGGTTATGCATAACTCACTTAATTTGAAGGTTCAACATTGGAGCTTTCTCCAGATAGATACGTATTCCGATTAGAGGAATCTTTCATTCGTGTGCATCTAGATCAGCCAAATGATTGAATTGCAATTTGTTCGGGATGTGGGTCAGTTTGCTCAAGTTCATTTTATCCGGTCGCATCTCAAGATTTCGTCAACGAATTGATCTTAAGGAATTCTCTGGAGCGAAATCGGCCACATATTAGTCTCAAGATCATCTCTTCCGCTTATATTGAGAGATAATATAGACTGAAAACACTTTCGATGATGTAGCCACAAATTGATCTCAAAATCCGCTTCAGAGACATCAAAGAGTTATAGGCGCCGTTGTCTCGAAGGCTCTGCAAATCAACCAACATCATTTTGCTATGATAGAGGAGTTTTTCTCATCGATCACAGTTCACTGAGTGACTGACTAGCACAGTCAAGACTGGTAAAGAGTGGTTTATGAGCAAAGAAGTCAACTTGAGATGAGACAGAGTGCCCAATTCGCTTATGCTGATGTTAAGAAGATATATGAAACAGCGGATTAAGCGATAAAGGGAATGGTACAATGTGACGTGACATTTCTCAATATTTGAGCCTTAGAATTCAGTTTGAAAAGATTTTTTGTCTGATGTACATTCCTGAAAAGATTTCCGGTGATGCGGCTACAACATGATGCTGAAATTTAAGCCATGGGTGAGTCCAAATGGATCGCTTTGTTGATTTGGGTCTGCTTTTTTAGCTCCTTTTGGCTCGTTAAGAGAATCGGGCTGTTTGTACAGATTCTTCCTGGAATCTATGAGGTTTTTTGCTGCAAGTTTATGATGACAATTTCGGCTTCAACAAAATAACTCTCCATGAAAAAATTGTTAGTTGTGCGAGAAAACTAGGATACTAACGAAAAATTTGCTTATCATAGAAGAATGATGAAAAGCATATTGGGAAAGGGCATGATGCGTTCTACTCGCAATTTTTCCAAGACGTGATTGTATAGAGAACAAAAGTTTGACTACGTCTCATCGTCGAGGCAAGATAATGCAAACCTTCAGCAAACTCCCAGAAAGTGTAAAACAATTCAGCTAGTCCATGAAGTAAGGCGGTCACTGGCCAGGTGACACTTACGACTTAAAAGGCCTAGAACGACAGTATGTTTTAACTTTTAAGCAAATTTATGAGCAAGATGTCTAGGCTGTCGACGAGCCTAGATTTTGAAGCAGTTGATTAGCAAGGTTAAAAGAGTGCAAGATGAGACCACTCTTCACGATGAGAGCAGTTCTAAGGCGTCAGTATCACAAGGCTAACGCGACTCAAATAATACGAACCAAAACGTTGGAAGATAATTTTTGTCAACCAATCTCCCCCAAGTAGCCCACGATTGTTATTATTTCATTGTAACCGCGACAGTAGCCCACAATTATAAGCACCTTAAGGTAACCGCGACAGAAGCCAATTCCCAAAAGTTTATCTTAGCCCCCAATGACCCATAAATTTCAGTTCTGCTTCAAGAATTAATCTTCTAGAACTTATGGTCAGTAGACCAACTCCCTCAGAACCCTCAAAAATTACGTCCTCAGTCTAACAAAGAACGCTATGCACCAGATACCGAAAAGCTGGGATGCAATAGAACATCATTTCGCTCAAGGATTGACCCAAGAGCATGTGTGAGCCAAGCTAGCATCACATTCAAACTACAACTCGGGTACCAAGGTACCAGATCTCAAAATTGTGCTTTTGTCGCTTCAATCGCAAGGCAATCTCAATGAACATAAGGATACTTCTACAAATCACAACTTGGGCACCAAAGAAAGCGCCCGATTCAATTTGACTTTTGCCGGTTCACTCGCTGTTACTGAGGCAATCTGTTCAAAGTTCCTTCACAAACTACAACTCGGGCACTAAGGCACCCGATTTCAAAATTGTGCTTTTGCCGTTATAAGATCGAGATTGGCATTGAATACTCAAGTTTCCGTCAAATCCGATCCTTGTTATTAGCCCCCAGAACCCACTTATACTTGCTACTATATCATACTCAAGCTTCAAGACAACAGTGTCAGGTGCTTGCGACAAGCTCGGCTACTCCTGGCGCCAGGAGTTAAAGTTCGCTATTCTAATAGAACATCGAATACTACTACTCCAGTTGCCACTTGAAGTAGAGTTATACGTTGGCTTCTCAAGGCGCTAGCCGAGAGCTTGAAGTGCTTGCCATCGAAAATGGCATCCAAAACCTCCATTCTAGGAGCCACCTAAAACGAAGATCACCACGTGAGAGTGGAAACGGTTGACCTTCATGAAAACAACGTCGACCAGACACTATAGTATTAGCGTTGCTTAGGGTACGAGATCTACTTTCCGTATCACAGCACAGCGGTAAAGAAGAAACACAAAAATAATTTTAGGACTTGCACGACCTGGGGAACAAACAAGCCTTACGTAATCCGAAAATTAGGGTGTAGAGGTGTGTCGGCTGATCCATCTCACAAAGTCAAAAGGTTTTGACAAAACCTGCGTGTTCAACAATAGCTTTACATAGCTTTAATCATCTCTCTAGGCTCAACAATCAAACCCAGACTTTTGGTAACTATTAGATACAACCACTTGAAAAGTCAGACTCGGTCTACCCAATCAGAAAAGTTGGAGATAAAACTCAATGTTCTTCCAGAAGGGTAGAGCCCCCAGAGAAACGTTTTTTTTTTTCGTTCTGTGATGTAGGTCGCCTTAAAAAAACACAGACCTAATCTTACCATTTGTTGAGTACAGTTGTATTAACCTTAAGGTGGTTAAACGCGTTTACCAGCTTATCTTCTATAATTTCTAATTGATTGTAAAAGCACAATTTATTTAACTATTGATTATCAAAGAAATCAAGAACCTTTTTTTGAGCTTTGATATGCTCAAAACCACAGAAGCATGTCCTGTCAAGCAAACATACTCAACAATAACGGAACTATACCTTGATAGGTACATCCACAGTCGAGCACTTCTGTTTCATCTGCTACAGCTTCTAGAGTGACTGTAGCAAAAGGTGCAATCCTACCTTCTGCCTGATGTTCTTCGGTAATTGCTCCTGAACGCAGATCCGGAAACTTTCCTTGAGGGACATGCAAGTTACGAAAAACAAACTTCTCAGATTCACAGTCAGTGTACGAATCATAAAGTATGGGAGCTACGTTGTCAGAGGTTTGTTCCTGTGAACTGTCAGGCATGGCGTGCTGGTACAGACGACTCGACAAAAGAACTCTGTTCTGATGGTGACGATTGCGAATAGCCGCCTTTCCTCGCTTAAAAGCCCGGATTATCTTTGAACAGATCCTGTCAAGACTGGCAGAGTCTAAACGCTCCAGAAAAGACATGTAGAACACAAAAACGATGATGCATAATCTTGCATGATCTCGCATAAAAACACTTTTTACTTCCTCTAGCTAGATAATCTTATCGACTCGCCAGGAACAATGTGAGACACTCCATTCCATCTGAAACCGTTCTCACTTCCACACCCGAAACAATCTTGAAGTACTTTTTCCTCTCCAAAGGAACCATTGAAGGTCTCCTCCTCAGTGGAAGTCTCTACGTAGATACCCTCTTCCGGTACTGAAGGGTCCGCTTCCGTGTCATGGACGAGAAACCTCACAATGCTGCCGTTCACAAGCTCCGCTTGAGGAGATAGTACAAGATACTGCGACTTTTCCCCGTGTCCTCCTCCAGCTACAACTTCGTATCTCACGGTATCATCCTGATTGCCTGGAGTAGCAACCTCTACAAAGACCCGCTCTCTATGACCTTGCGAGAGATTTCTTCTCAGAAACTCCGCAGGGCTCTCCAGATTGATACTTTTGATCAAATTTCTATGACAATCCGTCAAAATGAGTTCCTTGTCGGGATTCAAACACTTTAAATTGTCGTGAAATTCAACTTTTTCCATGGCCAAATCTGGCACTTCAACGTTCAGCTGGGACAAATTATACCCAGCATTACTGGCCAAATCGTCTTCAGCAGAGTCCACGTAAAACATAGTAGAAGTCTGCTCGCCCTGAGTTTGGAATGAAGTGTTCGCTATTGGAAGTTGCAATCGAAAAGGTCCAAACTTGAGGCCCAATATAGTACTCTGCTCTGAGCTCCAGTCGAAGCTATTTACTGTCTCCGAGTACCCTTCGAGTCTCTTCGAACTCAGGATGCCCAGCCGTTCATTGCACCATAAATGCGTGATCCCCTCTCTGTGGCACGAAGGGGCAATTGTATCGACAGCAGCAAAGATGATTTGAAGCCCACCGAGATTGCCCTTCTCGTGTGCTAATTTGAGATCATCAGTGGCCAAGTTAACGAGGGTAGGCGTAGCGAGGAAAATGAGGGACCGAGGCTCGAATCCAAGCGAGGAACGTTTCTTTAAAAAAGACGATGCAGGACTGGGCCATAAAGTCGTCTCCAGTTTAACTTTGGTTGAAAGTCTTCTCAGAATATTCATGTTACGAACAAAAGTACGCCTCCTTTCTTATAATAATGTAAACGCGCAAGCAAGTATGGATTGAGTGCAAATCAAGAATATGTGATACATACACACATAAATTATCTATTTCAGCTTCTTCTTTGGACGCAATTGGTTGCTGTGACCACACTTTCTCTTACGACAGTTAGTGGCTCTTGGAGGCAATCTGGCGTAACATTTTCTGCAAATGGATTTCTCGCAGTTGTACTTGGAAGCCAAAGCCTTAAGAGATGGCTCAATGATACCACCTCTCAATCTGAGCACCAAATGCAGAGTAGACTCCTTTTGGATGTTGTAGTCGGAAAGGGTTCTGCCGTCCTCTAGTTGCTTACCAGCAAAGATCAATCTCTGTTGGTCGGGTGGAATTCCTTCCTTGTCTTGGATCTTAGATTTGACATTGTCAATAGTGTCAGAAGACTCAACCTCCAAGGTGATAGTCTTTCCTGTTAAGGTCTTGACAAAGATTTGCATCTTATCGTTAGGTTGGTTCGAGGAAAGGTGATTTTTTTTCCACTTACCGTAAGAGGTTTTTGGTAGCTGCACGAGATTTTTCTGTGGATGTGTTGTTAGAGAGTAGTGTACGTCAGCAGAAAGAGGGCTGGGCCCTGACCCGCTTCACGTGACATGGTGTATTGATCAAATATTCAAATCTTTTTTTACCATAGCTCGACAGATAGGATGATAGCCCTGTTCATATTTGTGGAAAGTCTGCCTTGCCAGCTTCGGGTCAACCTGATTGAGCATCACGTATGACGGTCTCACAAATTTCATCCTACCCACAGTTCCCAGCCAATCTGCCAGTTTCTTGTAGGTGGATGTAATTCTGGCACTCAGCTGCACTCTAAACCATCTGAAAATCACTTCTGCGTTTCCAGAGCTTTCGTATTCTGAGTAACGAGACCGCATTAGCTCTAATGCCTCTCTTCCCACGTCGGAGTTCCATGTGAAACCAGACACACCCTGATAAGATACGATGGTGTCCAAAAAGACAACATTCTGGTTGGCAGAGAAAGCGCTTATATCCATTGATGTAAATTTTTTTTCCATCTGCGAAAGTGGGAGCTCGTTCTTCACCGCGTCAACCCACCTGGATGCAAGGTGGTAGCACTGATCAGCTAGTGTTGTATCAAATTGGGGCTTCTCTGGTAGTCCTGGCTCGTACAACCAGCTTTGCCAATCTATGGTATCCAGCAAGCTTGTTTTGTCTGCGAAAAACCCATATAAGGTATCAATAAACTGGTAGGTGTCCAAACTTTTGTACTTGAACAAGTCAAAGTAGTGAGGAATAAACTTGTCAAACTCTTCAATCCCCATAGTTTTCTCAATGGTGTACAACAGACAAAATCCCTTTTCATAAGGCACTGTGGAAAATGCGTCATCTGGGTCTGATCTGTCCTGAAGGTTTTGTACCAGGCAAGAGTACCTTTGAGCACTGTTGCCCATTGCTTTGATGGAAATCTCCAAATCTGTCCATCCCATGAGCGCCGAAAACTGCCTATACTGCTCTCCGTGAATTTTGCCTAGAATTCTTCTTTCTATGTATACCGTCCATCCCTCATTGAGCCAGAAGTGGTCCCACGATGCGTTAGTCGCCAAATTTCCGGACCACGAATGTGCCAGCTCGTGAGCAATGACATCAACGTTTTGTCGGTCCCCTGATATAAGAGTAGGCGTGGCAAAAGTGATATTTGGGTGTTCCATACCACCGAACGGCATTGCTTTATTGAGAACAAGCACGTCGTACAGTTTCCATTCATAGGGAAAAATCAGAGATTCTGCTGTTTCGATAAAATTTTCAGTGTCGCATTTGAACTCCTCCTGACATGCATCAATCATACAAGGTTCCGAGTAAACAGTCGATCTAGGGCCGATTGCTGCTCCCACAAGATCTCCCGACGCTATTGCAACAAGATACGAGGGAATAGGGACAGGCTGGTGAAACTGATATAAACCCGCGCTGCTGCTGATTTTACGTCCAGACATGAGCACCGGTAAAGAAGACTTTACCGAAAAGGAGTATTCACTTTTGACGGAAGGAGTATCGAAACAAGGGAAAAAAGACCGAGCATGTATAGGTTCACACTGAGAAAAGAGATACGGCAATTTACCGCCATCAGTTTGAGCAGGATCTAGCCATTGTAAGGCAGAGGAATCGTGGGTTGTGCGATACTCGATCCGTACCGCGGCGCTTTCCCCTTGCATCAATGCTTGTACTGGGTACACGACCAAAGGTGCCCCTAAAGGTTGGGTTTGTTCCAGCAGCTTGAATTGAGCCGAGGAGCCATTGATTAATGCGTTGGTTATCTTAAGGCTGGATGTGTCCAGAACAATTTCCTCAGTTTGAGCCAGCGCTTTCAGGGAAAACTCAACAAAACCTCTTAGCACTTTATCATCGAACAACACCTCTAAGTTGAGGGTTGTTTTTAGCAATTGAAAGTTTCTGTAGTTGGAGTTGGTAGAATAATCGTCTTCGGGAGACTGCTTTGGTCGATGCGGCCTAATGACGGATTCCATGGTGCTTCTCAGTAATGATCGTCTAAGCATTTGATCAGGACACGTCCCTTCTAATTTCAATCGTGGCTTGTTACGACTTGAGCCCTTAACTTTTCAGGAGAGATGCCATGTTTGAGCTCAAGAACGCTCCCTTTTTTATATTTTTTGTTGCCACATTCGGATTAAGAACCTGGAGGGGATTGTTCTGTGAGTGAGCAGGAGGTGTCCAATCAGTGCGTCAAAAGCGGAGTGCTCAGATGAGAAGTGTGTAACAACGCTTTCGATTATCTCTATTGATTGTCAATGACATGATGAAGTTTTTGAGAGAAATGATGTTTCGCGACGAGCGGTATCGATTCACTCTGCACATGCTCACCGCGAGTGGCTTGCATTCTGCGTATGCCTTACCAGGATGTTAAACATGCCAATAATACATAGGCTGAGTGAGGATGCTATGTGAGAGACTCGTTCCTCTCCAACATCTAAGCAAA
This sequence comes from Citeromyces matritensis, assembly GCA_030570875.1. Lineage (NCBI taxonomy): Eukaryota > Fungi > Ascomycota > Pichiomycetes > Pichiales > Pichiaceae > Citeromyces > Citeromyces matritensis. The sequence continues at coordinate 25,818 of JAJLWQ010000370.1, forward strand.
TTGCCTTTTGGCCAACCTATCTCTATCTAACAAATGTTCCTTACTGTTCTTTCCGTTCTATTTTTTCCCCATCGGATTCAACTGAATGATCATCCTGCGAGGTTTTCAGCATTGCCCATCAAGCACTGTGCCAATCTGTCATAGATAAATATTCAATAAATGAGATCGACTAAAATGAACTCTCAACTCTGGATCTACCAACTGAATCAGCATCCCTGGGAAGACACATATGCATAGCCCGGAGAGGCTCAACCCTGTAACGTTCGGATATCTGCGTCTAAGTAGTTGTGATACCAGCAGCTAGGTAACAATATCTAAGATCTTTATTCGTACTAAACAGGGTCTATTCATAGTTACCAGAATTTAGGTATGCATCAGAGGATATCTCATGTGAAAGCCAAGTGTTATCGGATGCCCATATATTTATGTCTGAGGGTCGCCCGGTCTCAGGTAATCGTAGGAGAGCCTGACAGCAGTATATTGATTTAAAGTGATATTAGCAGAATTTCCTTACTTGTAAAATTCCCTCTTAAGGTGAAAGTTGTGTTCATTCTTGGATGGGGTGTCCCTCTCTCTATGAGAGTGTAATCTTTATGTAACCTCAACAATCTTCGTATGCTCTCCCTCTCTCTCTCTCTCTCTTTTCTTATCAGCAGAGACTTCCGTTATAAACCTACCTAATTGGCGTGCTGGCAATTGCCCTCTGTCGTGAAAGGTTCACGCACAAGGCATTTTTGAGACCAATCAGATTGGCCTAATTTGATAGACTCTGGCTTTACATACCAGATGGGCAGCTTTGCTACGTGCAATGACTTCACTTCTAGCATTTTCATTACTCTCAAAGCGCAACGCTCCCACTTTGACAACTTCGAGCACCCACCGCTTACGATAAACTATCACGAATATAATTTATTGCGCCCATGTGCTCATCTAAATGGCGCCACTCACTCCCCTATGGTCAATCTGCCCAGCCGTCTCGTCTTTGCGAGTTTCAGAGACGCTGAAATATTAAAACCGCCCGTGAGTAACCCTTGAGTCTCCTCCAACTCCAGATTGGAAAGCTCAGGGTACACAAAGTACACAAATATAATAGATACAGCCGTCAATGCCCCAAACAAAGTAAAAGTGCCGGTGGGTGTGATGTTTTTTAACATTGTGAGAAAAGTCGCAGCAATAATAAGCGACCCAGCCCAGTTAGTTGCCGTAGCATAAGACGTACCTATTCCTCTCACATTTTGTGGGAACAGCTCTGATTGTTGCCAGGGAACGTTACCGATGCCTACAGCGTAACTGGCTATGTAGAGAATCATTCCCACAATAATGACCACGCCCCAACCACTTATAGACCGAGTGGGAATCACCGCGTCAGCTCCATCAAAAGAGACGCCTAGGTAGTGGAACGCCACAGCGCAAATAACTAGAGCGATCATCATTCCAGGAAGAGCAATGAGCAAAATTCTGCGACGTCCAACCCGGTCAATGATGAAGAACGCTACAACCGTAAAGACAAAGTTTGTTCCTGCTACGATCACCGACACCGCATTAGAGTTGGCGAACCCGATGGTTTCGAAGATCGTACCAGAGAAATACATCAGCGAGTTGAACCCAGTGAATTGCTGAATCCCCTGCAGTCCACAAGCGATAACAAGAGCTCTGAAATTCGACGGCACGCAATGCACTTCCTTTATAGCGGACCACAGTCTCTTGAGAGGGCTCTCGGTGGATACTCTGATGCAAGAGGTGATCTCGTACATACGAGCATCGATCACGTCGGAGGGGGCCTCTTTGTGAGTCCTGCCCAAAACTTTTTTGGCCTGATCGTATTTGCCCTTCGTGACGAGATATCTTGGAGTCTCCGGGAGAAAAAAGAAGGTGATAAGCTGAATAGCAGGAGGGGCTAGAGATAAGCCAACCAATATTCTCCATCCGTTGAAAACGTGCGTCAATCCAGCTCCAAGTCCATATGCGATTAGCTGACCTCCCGTTAGTGCCAGACAGTTGAGAATTACTAGTCTGCCCCTGAATTTTGGTGGAGCAAGTTCCGATATATACAAAGGAGCAATAAGTGAACCTATACCAACACCAAGTCCCATAATAAAGCGTCCCACGATCATAGTCCACACTGTGTTTGCGGCACACTGGGTGATTCCACCGACTATGAAAAGAAGGTTGGAAAACATAATGACAGGCTTTCTTCCAACAATATCAGCTGCCGTGCCTGCCATGAGAGAAGCCACCAGTGCTCCCAGAGAAGTGGCAGACGTGATCAATTCCTTATCGCTGGAGGACAACATCTTACCCTCCAAGTCTGTTCCTATGGCTACCAGTGCAGAGGAAATGTAACCTGTGTCGTAACCAAACATGAAACCAGAGATGGAAGCAATAAAGGTGAGTACAACCATGAATAGTGACGGGGCAGAATTGAACATCATTTCGAGTGCTGTAGAGTCTTCACTTTTGTTACTGATAGAGATCTCTTCAGGAACTTGCTGAGGCGATTTTGTGGGATCATGAATGTCCATTGTATTGAAAGAAGTGGAGACTGGGGGCGAAGAGGAAAAAACAAACGTTTTATATAAATAAAAGTCGTGCGGTGACAAACCTCGGAAGGCTCCGAGAACAGATTTCCCAATGGGGAAATTCTCTCGGAAAAGGTCCGAGCGGTTCGATCCGAGGGTGGGGTGATTTTGGTCCTTTTTTCTTTTTATTTTTTTTTGTCCGTTTTTTTGTCCCTGCATATCCCTACAGCTATGAACAGTGAACCGTCTCTTGACGTTAAAAGAGAAGATATAGAGAAAGTTGAGCCTACATCTGTCTTGGAGGTTCCAGATGGAGGAAAGGAAGCTTGGCTGGTTGTTGCAGCTTGTTGGCTGCTCACCTTCAGTACATGGGGAGCCAACAGTGGGTTCTCAATCTATCTAGCTCACTACATCCACAATGATATATTTGCTGGAGCTACAAAACTGGATTATGGTGCTATTGGTGGGCTTACGTTTGGTACTGGAATTCTGTTTTCCTCTTTCATCAATTACTTTATAGGCATCACAAGCTTGCGGACGAGTATAGCCATCGGATGCATTTTGCAACTCGCATCTACTTTACTGGCTAGCTTCTCCACAAAACTTTGGCAGCTGTATCTCACGCAAGGCGTTTTACAAGGGGTGGGACGTGCCTTCATCGCAGTAGCCAATCTCAACATTCTACCACAGTGGTTTCATAAACGGAGAAACCTTGTAATGGGTATTTGTGCAAGTGGATCCGGTGCTGGTGGCATCATGTTCAATCTGGCGATGCAGGAAATAGTGGACCAATACTCCTATAAGTGGGCTTTGAGAGCTCAAGGAATAATATGCGCATGCCTTGTTGGGTTTTCCGTTCTATTTGCCAAGAGCAGAGCCAACTATATCAAACCAGTAGTCAAAGTATATGATGCACAGGTTTACCAAAGTTTTGGAATATGGGTTGAGGCTCTTTTCTGCGTCCTTTCTATGTTTGGTTATGTCATCCTTCTCTTTACGCTCACAGACTTTACAAGATCATTAGGCTACACTGGAAAGGAGGGAGCAATTGTGAGCACAATGGTGCACGTGGGATCGCTGGTGTTTCGGCCATTGGTTGGGCATTTTGCCGATAAAGCTGGGCCGGTGAACTTGGGAATAGTGGTACACGCTATTTGTGGTATTTTTGCTCTGGCAATGTGGATCCCAACTAGAAATTTTGCAACTGCCATTGCGTTTGCGCTGATTGAGGGAAGTATGATGGGCACCGTTTGGGTGATTGTTGCTCCAATTACTGCCAGAATAGTTGGACTTCGCAAGATGGGCATAGGAATGGCACTCATGTGGGTATTTCTAGGGGCATCCGGTATTGTTTCCCCATTCATAGGCATCACATTGAAAAAGGGTGTCACTACAGACCCCACTCAGTACGTGCCAACTGCTATCTTTGTAGGGCTTTCTTTTCTCGCGGCATCTTTGGCGCTTATGATTTTGCGTGGTTGGCTTCTTGCCCGGGACTTGGAAACAACTGAATTGCACAATGAGGATGAGGATTTTGACTTGGGCATAATTGTCTCCTTTTCATCGGGGCTTAAGAATTGTTTTTCTAGAGATTTTAGACGTTTATAGCTTTAAGAGAGTTGAAAAACACCCCGCGCGATATATAGATGGACGAAAAGATATTTTGATTCACCGGATTGTTTTGAACCAGCATCGATAAACTCTCCTAACCCCTCAATTTTTGTATGCAGCGATCTACTATCGATTTAGCTCTTTTGACAAGAAACGGGATTTCAGTTCTTTAATCTGGTAAAAAAACCCAGCGAAAGACAAACGAGCACTTCATTGATGTTGACTTTAACAAGTGAGAGTTGTATTGAGATGATTTGTTTGCACATATGAATAGACCGCATGATGACCTTGGATCTAAATGATAGACCGTGATGATTCATTATTGAGAGACATATCTTTTGTTGTGTCTCGTGTGAGCTCATATACCGGAGTGGGTGCTTTTACGAGTTTCACTCCTCGAGAGACCTGATCCGCTATGGGAAGTTGTTCTTTCGAAAAAGGCCGCACGACGATCGTTGTAAAACCACAGCCTAGTAGCGTCTCAAAGACTCGAAGCTCAAGAATCGAAAAAATGAGATAAAAGAATGACTGCACTTTGTTTGTTATAGCGACTTTCGATGCAATTGCTGAAGAATAAAGCTTTACATCTTCTCAGACGGCTACGAGAGGCTTTATTTATTCAATATGGCTAGCCAGAGTTGTACTTTCTGTTTCCCAGATAGAAGAAACCCTTCATTTAAATAGACAAGGAAGTCGTTATAGCCTGAAGTAAATCTGATGATCATCAAACAGAACATCACTATAGTACAAGCAAAGCTTTTATGATTGATTTTTCGTGGCTCGACTTCAAAACATTCAAAAGAGCGGTCTAGAACCTTAGCCCTCGATTGCTTGAATAGGGTGAAAAAATAAGCCCAGTTTATCAGAGGTCATTATGCGATACAGCCTGAAAAATACGCGCTCCCCCACCCCGGCCCACTTAAGATCGTGCGCCAACCAACCGCCTTAAACAAACGCCAAAAAGATACACGTTGCACCTGATGGACAAACTATTTCAGATCACTTGCGGTACGTCTTCTGGATTAGCTTTCTCTAACACATAGGATACCAAAATTATGACTGGGGGAAGAAAGGCGTAAGCTCGGCCGTTGCCAAATACGCTGCCAATTCCAATTCTCATATCGTGATTGACGAGTCAAAACCTTATGCTGAGCTTTGGATGGGGACACATCCTTCTGTTCCGTCCGTCAATTCCGTTACGCATGAGACTTTGAGAGAAATCATCAGATCTGACCCTAAAAAATACCTTGGAGAGGGAATTATTGAGAAGTTCGGATCTGACAAGGAGTTGCCATTCTTGTTTAAAGTGCTGTCAATCGAAAAGGTGCTATCTATACAAGCGCATCCAGACAAGACATTGGGTGCTCGACTCCACGCCGAGGATCCCAAAAACTATCCTGACCCGAACCACAAACCTGAGATGGCCATTGCAATTACCGAGTTTGAGGGTTTCTGTGGATTTAGACCACTGGACCAGTTGGCCAGTCATTTGAAGGAGATCCCAGACTTTCACGATCTCATCGGAGATGAACTTGTTACTGAGTTTTGTGAGGGAATCGTTCTAGATGCAACCGATGGGTCAAAAGATGACGAAAATAACCGCCTACTGCTGCAGAAGGTTTTTGGTAAGCTCATGAATACTTCACAGGAAACCATTGCTTCAAAGGCAGCTTCTCTCGTGGAAAGAGCCAACTCTGACCCAGCTCTTTTCGGCAAGCCTCTCGCTGAGTTGATCATTAGACTGAACAAACAGTTCCCACAAGACATTGGTCTGTTCTGCGGGTGTCTCATGCTGAACCACTGCCATTTGCTGCCAGGTGAAGCAATGTTTTTGCAAGCAAAAGACCCTCACGCTTACATATCCGGTGATATCATCGAATGTATGGCTGCCTCAGACAATGTTGTTCGTGTTGGTTTCACTCCTAAATTCAAAGATGTCAAGAATTTGGTGCAGATGCTCACTTATGCGTACGGAGACGTTGAAAAGCAAAAGATGGTGGCCAAGACTTTTGAGAGATCTCACGGTGATGCTTTCTGCAGGCTCTACGATCCTCCTATTCTAGAGTTTTCTGTGTTGCAGACCATTCTGAAGAAGGGAACCCAGAAAACTGAAAAATTGGATGGACCCTCGATTGTTCTTTGCACCAACGGAAAAGGTACCATCGCCGCTGAAAACGTAACCTTCCCAGTCAATACCGGTAATGTGTTTTTTGTTGCTCCAGGTGTGGATATTGAACTGCAGAACGAGTCAGATGAGGAGTTTATAACTTTCAGAGCTTTTGTGGAGGCCTAATCATATTTATATTCGACTTTTGCGAGTTTATAAATGTAGATGCTACTGACTTTCTAAGTTGTCATCATTGACAGATATCGCGCCATTGTTTGAGAAGTGATATGAACTATTACTATGGAACATTCAGTGAGATGTGATGTTGAAGGTTCAGTCATAAGAGTTACTGTCGCAGCAATAGCTGAGGGACTTGGAATTTACGGCATCAGTGGTACGGGGTCGAAAGCGACGCAATTGTGATCTTGTTTATTGACTTTGGCCGAAAGCTTTAATCTTTTGATGAACTGTGATGTAGCGGGATACTTCCATTACGTGGAGTATAGTGTGTTCAATCTTAGCACGTTCTAGAAATCAAAGCTACAGAAGATATGGTTTTATCAGCCTTCCACATTTGATTACAGTACGTTGAGGAAATCAGTACACGATTCGCACTATTGGTGCAATCGGTCGAAACGCAAAACTTGCTGGGACTTTATATCATACAAAGTATACATACAGATGGCACAAACAAAATGAACCAGTTTCCAATGGATACTGCTGTTGAAGACATGGAACACAACATACTTTAAACTTCCCACCTTTCATATACAGCTCTGCTTCTTATACTTATGGACTCTTTTCTTCAAGTTTCCAGCCGAGTGCTGGAAAACATTCAGTTTCTTATCCCATTGCATAGCATTGTAATCGTCGCCGTGCTTCTCAATCAGAAGCCTTATCCACTCGGTCTCGCGGTCACTTAGCTCACGGGGTTTGGAAGTTTTTATCCGGGATAGCTCCTCCAGCTGCGCCACAACCTCGGTAGGTGGTTTCTCTTCAGCTACAGCGGTTCTCTTCTTTGTTCCGTATATCACTTTGATCACCTCGCCTTGTTCATCTCTAACAATTTTGGCTTCGCCTTCTAAAATATCGGCAGGGTCATTCGACTCCATATTCGATTCTAGTTGCTCCTGCGATTCAGTTTCAGTAGGGAGCTTCTTTTCAATCCCACCGGAGAGTTTACCTAAGTTGGATCTCAAGCCGAGTTTTTCGTAATTTTGCTTCAGGGTCAGTTTTTGGTCCCAGTTCTTTGCTATTATAGGATTGGATGAGATATTGATTCTCCGTTGCTTGTCCTTATTTTTCCGACTGGCTTTGGACACAGAGGACCGTGCCATCTTTCTCTTTCTTACTGATGTCATTGTGATTGATTTTTTTTTTTTTTTTTTTTTTTTTTTTTTTTTTTTTTTAAAGTATGCACACTATCTTTATGCATACATCATAGTTTGCAGACCTTCTCTACCACGTTGTTATTCGAAATGTGATCAGCATGACTTTCTGTCTTTTTACTTCTAGACCTGAGCATAACTTTTTGTCTTACTATCGAACAAAGTGGCTATTTTCTCTCGTTCTCTATGTTCGAAGTAGCAGTATTCATCAAGGCTTTCTCGTTCTGTCCATGAATCAAGTCACGCTCTATTTTAGCCATTTGAGATCTAGGGACCTTCACTGAAATCCTTCGCCAGACGAAAGATGACCAGGAAAGGCTACAGCGAAGTGGCACGCTTTGAGGTGTCTCTGTTTAGTGAAGCTACGATACTTTGGTTGCTTGATGATTGCAAATTCTTCGCATGGCCCTCCACAAGCGGCTGTCACTACCGTGTCATTTGTGATCGACAAAACTATGTTAACGAGAGCAACAACTGAGAGGGAACGGCATTTTGCAACTGCGATGTAACTGAAAGAAATACTCCAGGCTTTCTGTGATTCTTAAGCTGGGCTTATTACTCACGATTGTTACTTCTGATTCCCTCGAAAACAGGGAAACAAGGTGAGTGACTCACCTGATGAAGCAAGGCTATTATCACTTTGACTTATCCCTAGGTGTCTCGCACAAGCTGAATATCTCGCAGGTCCATTGGAAGTGACTCGACTGTCATGATCTTCTCAAATAGCCTAATTACTTCGAACTTGAGACACGAAAATCACTCACTGCGATGCTAAATCACTCTAACCTTCAGCCGAGCGCACTGCATGCAAAAACATGCTTGCTCATCAACCAGACTTAAGACAGTAGGATTGGGGCCATATGACTCTTCAAAGACAATGAACAAAGATGCTAAGGCCTACTTGATCATGCTTTTTACAATTCCATCCCTACACCAATTTTTCACACGATGGCAGAAGAACAAAAACCACAAACAACTCCCAGACAGCAGGAGATTCTGGACAGAAAAAGAGAGATTGATGTTCGTTCAGTATACGTAGGAAATGTTGACTACTCTGCCACACCGCAAGAGCTGGAGCAAGTTTTCAATTCCGCCGGTGTGATAAATCGCATCACCCTTCTATGCGACAAGTTTACAGGGCTGCCCAAGGGATACGCATACATCGAGTACGAAAAGGAAGAATGTGTTGCTAAAGCCCTAGAGCTAAACGGTCAGGACTTCAAGGGGAGACCCCTCAGAGTTGTGAATAAGAGAACAAATGTCCCAGGTTTGAGAGTCAGTAAGTTCAAAGGTCCAAGAAGATGGAGAGGCCCCAGACCCGAAGGTGCGCAATCTGGTCAAACTGGTGATGCTCAACCTGAGACTACTCAGCCTGGCCAGGCCGACCCTAAGCCTGAGTCACAATGATCCTCTTTGACATATATATCATCCTCTTTCCAACAATTTTCCCACAATTGCATGGAACTGACTGAAGAGGTTGCTCTTCTTGTACATTTCAATGAGATCCACATTTGTGACTGTATTTTTTAAAGCAAACTTTTCCTTGTACTCTTGATTGTTCTGGTTCTCAAGCATCTCATTGAACTCTGGATCTATGGGCACCTTCCCCAAGAACCTGAGGTTCAGTAGCTCGGCTAGTGTTTCTCCTCCTCCTGAACTAAAAATGTTGGTGCATTCACTGCAGTAGGGGCAGTTGAACCCACTCATATTTTCTACAATCCCCAATATGGGAAAATCAACCTTTCCGCAAAAATTAATCTCCTTCTTCACATCGTTGATGCTGACCAACTGGGGAGTTGTAACAATGATGCATCCATCAATAGTGTATGGTCGCAGCTCCTCTGCTATCGCTATATGTTCATCCGATGTACCAGGAGGCGTATCTATGAGCAGGTAATCCAAGTCAAATTCCCATCTGACGTCCTTGATGAACTGGCGGATCATGGCTGTTTTCTTAGGTCCCCTCCATACCACAGAGTTTCCTCTATCCTTTAGTAGAAACCCCAAAGACATCAAGTACAAATCAGCATTCCCGTACTTGACCGGAATCCAGCCAGACGAGCCCTGAAGCACTTTTTGATCCTCCAGTCCAAACATTCGCGGTAAAGATGGACCCGTTAAATCAATGTCCAGAACTCCCACTTTGAAGCCCTGAGAAACTAGCGTGAGTGCCGTCTGAGTAGTGACAGAAGACTTGCCTACCCCACCCTTTCCTGAGAGTACTAGTACGATGTGCTTAATGTGGGACAGTGGTTGGTCCGACATCTAAACATACGGTGTATGGATGTTTATTAATCACTCTCCTGTTCGCACGCCACACCCAGAACACTTTTTTACAAAAAGGAAATGGTATTCACAGCCACTGAGTCTTAGACACGACTTAATTTCCGGCTGGTTATGTAGTAAAAGAGGGGTTTGAAAAGATTACCTCGTATCTCGTCCATCAATGAAATCACACGATGTCGAATTCGTCAAGCATAATCTTTGGACTGCAAAAAGCTCAGAGCTTGGAGCAGGTTGTTGTGATCAAGGAATGCGAGGATCATTCATAGATAAAAAATTGGCTATCTCCCAATTTTTTCAGACCACTATGCTACGCTTATTTATTCTTTTGATGTCATCTAGCTCTGGATATATAATTGAGCTAATTTTGAGCAGGAAGCAGCTGATCATGGCCTGAGATTGAGTGCAATCCCGAACTTTCGAGCACTGAGTATTCAAGCTTTTTTCTCTCACATTGAGCTCCTTCAGAGTACCCACAAGAACGAGTCTGCAAATGATCATCAAAGGTAATGGCTCGCAAACTTCCCACTTGATTCCAATATATCCGCGACACATAAAAATTTCTCATCACAGTGCGGTCACACTTTCATAGCTTTAACTTTTTGATAGAACCGAAATGACCTTGCCCCTTATATTCTGCCAATAAGCTTCACATCGTGAAAATCATGATGACATTTAGTCAGTTTACTCTATCTCATCCTTGGTATATCGAGATACTGAACAAACTAGCAGCAGTTGCATTAAAACAAATCGAAGAATTCATGGATTGACATTGTTGGGCAAAACCTTCCTTGTCTCATAAACTAGCTTATTGTCTATAAGTGGAGTAAATACTCGCTTTCCATGCTGGGCTGCGTTATCAAGAGCACAAAGTCAACCCCTGTATAAACCTCTCTTGCACCCCTGGCAGTCTACAGACAACTCCTGATCTGCGGAGAAAACGAGGCGTTTTAAGTGATCCAGCTCTCTTCTGTTACTACAGCGTTGTTGGGCCTTCTTTCAAATTACGCTATCGGGGTTCCCTGTTCTAAACCTCTGTCTCCAAGATACGTCCTGACCCAAAAATGGTCGTGCACTGATCAGATCCAATGATATGAGCTCCAAGTGAGTATAGCCGTGTCCTCATGTCTATCTAACATCCAGTCAGTATATGCATCAAAGAAATGGCGAAGGACGGATGAATCTGTTTGGAGACTACGAGACTCGCTCTGCCTCGCCCTACGAGCAGCCAGCAAAAAAGGATTTCAACTCGTCTATGCTCTCGCAACTGGAAGACCAAAATGAAAACGAGCTAGGGGCGATGAATGAAAAGGTGAAGCAGTTGAAAAATTTGGGATTGAGAATGGGCACGGAAATAAAAAACTCCGAGATCAACATGCAAAGTTTGAATCAAACTTTTGACGCCACACGGGGTAAGCTGAAAAACAACTTCAATAGAATGATGATCATGGCGGAAAATGCTCCCATTGGTGTGAAAAGATGGGCCATTTTTTTCGTTGTTGTTATCATTATATTTTGGTTGGTACGGCTAAGATAGATATTTATGTCGCTGCATCGTCAAGAGAGAGTCGTTTGAGGCTTTGGATAGTTTTGTCCTCATTCTCGCATTCAATTGGATTGATAATTATACCAGAGCTCGATTCAAGGGTCTCTTCCCTTGTGAAACTGTGATATTTAGGTATAATAAGACTTGTTGGGTTTTTTAGAGTGAATATATCCGTTCCTTTGTTCGTTTGCATTGTTTTCTGTCTTTTTAGCTCCTCCGTTAGTAACTGAAGTCTTAGTCGGGTATCGAAATCATCTCTTTTGTCAATTATTTCGTACTCTTCATCTGTATAGTCAACGAGTGACTCACTAAACTTGTGCAAATCAGGATAGTACTCCTTATGAGCAGATCGGCTCACAAAAAGCTTATCCTTAGCTGGCAGACTCGATGACTGTTCCAGTCGAACAAGTTTGTCTAGCGTCTTCCTGAACCGGCCCTCTGTCTCCTTAAGCGATGATTCTAATTCGCCCAATGGGCTGAGCAGCACGGTGGGTTTGGTCTTGCGTAGGATTTTGGTTAGTTGTGAACAACTTTTGTCTATCTTGTCCAGCTGGGTCTCGATTTCATCTCGTTGGAACCTATAGAGCTCGCCCAGCTCGTTATCAAGATCCTGTCTATAATTTCTGCACACATCCCTCACATGCTTTGGTAAATCTTTAGAAGGAAGATCCCCTGAAAGCTCTGCAGTTGTGAACTGGTCTTTATGGGGAAGTGGGTACATTGAGTGCAATGTGTGAATTGTCATCTTAACGTTGCAGGCTTGCCACTTCCCGAGGATCGTATGAATTTCAGGTAGAAAAAATCGCCATAGGATTACCAAATATCTCTTATTGAGTTTTTGGGAAAGAACCCAACCCTAGTTTCTTCCTGGTGGCCAATTGGAATGAGAAACTTAAGAACTGTTGATGGCATTTTAGCCAAGCAGCTTTATCCCAGCTTACCCGAGAACACCAAAAAGACTGCTCACCTCTCGCGAAATGACTCTTTTCCACACTGCTATTTAAAAGGATTTGTTTTATGTGATGATCAGCAACCCGATTTTGTGGCTCCCAGGAAAGCATGTCAAGGATTTTCTGATTGAGGAGTTCTCCACAGCTGGGTCAAATCTCCACAGTGCTCTGGCCGAGGCCGACTCGGAGACTCATTTGTCGTTGATTCCGCTGCTGACAAGGGAGTGATGGCAGACTTACCAAAAAATGCTCTGATTGAGATTCAGCTGGTTGTGCGGGAGCCCACTTTGTCTTACACTTTTTGTTTGAAGCTGAACTGGTGGTTGAGACTGATGCTTTTGCGGGCGGAATAGCCTTGAAATTCCACATTGATGACAAGAAAAGAAAAGTCAGATAAGCGGAAAGTTGAACTGTCGATGCTAAACAGAAAGAGAACAAACGCAAGTCACGTACTGGTCACACTTTATTCGGAGATAGAAGCTCCGAATCTTGTGTGCCCAACACTGAGAATGCTTTCAAGAACGCAAGACCTGATAGCTAAGTCAAACCTCGAAATTTGTGAAGCTCTTGGTTGATAAGGTCCACAAAAGCGCAGATTACTAGCGAAGTAACTATGGTGCAATAAAACTGGCCAGTTGATAGGAAGAGACGAGTTGACTGAGCGAGAAATATGGAAATAGAGAATACACTATATCTGCTCCAACTCGCGAGAATCACCTAGATGCATTACAAGCAATCAATATTCGGTGGAGTAGTGAAAACATTGTCCAGAAGCGATTTTCTGTTGAGCCTTTGTTGAGTTTCCGTGGTTTTTCAACAAAACGGACGAAGGAAAAATGGAATGATGAGGAGGGAAACCTCACAAAAAAGTTGAATAGCTTCCTTGAATAGCTGCTTCCGCATAAAGTTGTTATTGAGTTTTTTTCTCGCGTTATCACTCAAAATAGTAGGCGGCCTATCAGTTCACTCGTGGTAAATAATCAATTTGTTGTCGTTTTTAGTTTTTGTCATTATAAGTTTGTCAGAAGGATGTAAGGATATTTATCGCAACGATGGAATACTTGACACCTCCAGAAGAATGGGCCCCCTCCATACGAGCAGGAGTCAACTGGTTCATATCGCTTGCACCTCTCATCTCATACGGAACAACAATCAAGAGTATTTCCAACCGACGGGACTCGGCTGGATTCTCGCTAGACATTTGTGCAACAATGCTAATAGCCAGTTTCCTGCGCATAGTTTACTATTTCAGTGAGCCTTATGAGTTCAGTCTCTTTCGGCAGTGTATTGTGATGATTTTTATACAGTCTGCTCTATTACATGTTGCCCTCAAATACAGAAACGATTACTCTTGTGATATTCTGGATGACTATCCGGATCTAATGGACTCTTTGAAAGAAGTCATTGACCCACTTTTGGAGGAAAGTCCTCTTTTCAACGATCTACCTTCTGATTATGAGGTACAGAAATTCAGCAATTTATACATAGAGTTTTTGTTGCAGTCGCTCAAGGCCATCCTGATTTGCGTGATAAGAACATTTTTCCACGTGATCAAGTTTTTCGATGGCTACTACAAACGCCCCTTCCTCTTTTGGCAATGGGAGGACCCGAAGGCTTATTGGCACTTTTTATTAGGCATGACTGTGTCAGTCGTTTCCCTTAGTGCATTTTTGAAAGATAACTATGTCTTTTCCACCACTATAGGAGCCTTGTCGTTTTTGATCGAAAGTCTCTTGCCTTTGCCGCAAATCCTCCTGATACAGAGAATGCAAAGTGTTCGAAACTTTAAAAGCATTTTGCTTCTCAGCTGGCTGGGAGGAGATTTCACCAAGATTTCATATCTGATGTTTGGAACAGAGAATGTTTCAAACATTTTTATATTTGCTGCCGTTTTTCAAATGAGCTTGAATCTCATCATTACATGGCAGTTTTTCCACTACAAAGATGAGCCTATTTTGGACACAGTAGAAAGAGGCGAACCATCTCTCAGCATCTCGCATCCCGTTCCTCAAAGAGCTTATTTCCGTGAGCGGTCATTCACGGTCATTTAGAATATTTGTATACTTAAAGAGGTCATCTACACTCAATACATCACTTCACTTTCTCGCTCTCGCTAAATAAAATACAGATCAGCAGCGGTCCTGAATAGACCCTAAAATGATCAAACAGCTGATATATTGAGGCGAGAGAGCAGATAATGCAACATATTTCGCTGTCGGCTTTTATGTGCATAAGTACACAGATTCTGCTCTGATACTGCCAGTTCGGTTTGTACAAAAAAGCGTTGTGCTCACCTTCGTTTCAGGGTTCACCTAAGTGGTGGGACGTAGCTTCTGCAGCTCTCAAGCTTTTTTGTATGCTGGCCTTTATAGAGGATTGTTTGTCTACCAATAGAAAATAAAACATGTGTAGCCTAATATTACGTATAAGACTAAATACGCATGATCTCGACAAAGTCACCGGAGAAAAATTTGATGCGAGGGCTTCTCCTACTATATACATTACTGAAAGTCGTTCTCGAATTTTGGTTCCCACACCACAGGCTCGCCATCCTTCGATGCCCACACTTCCTCTCGTTTCTTGCCCTTTTCACTATAAGCCCTCAAGGTCTGGATGAAAGGAGCCACCTTTGTCTCAGAGCTTTCAGCATTGAGATTTTGAGAAAATATGCTCTTCGCTGGCCATGAAATGGCGCGTTTTGCATTCATCCCAGCGATATATTCAGCCTTGGCTGCACCCTCACTTAGCTTGTCCAGTGAATAGCTGATCTTCCACTCGGATGACAGAGATGGAGGGTATGGATGAGCATGTTTGTTTGGCTTGTCGTCAAAGAAATGATGAACTGAGATTTTGTACCCCACACTAAAATCTGCCGTCTCATCGACAATCTTGTTAAATTCTTGCTTCTGTTTGCTCCTGATAACTGTCTGCCTATGCAGTTCGTCTGACAAAGACTCGCTTTCTTTTCTTTCGCTGAGCCTTCTTAAAAGGTCCATATCGTTGATGTCGAGTTTGGAGCAATCATCCCCCAGACACTGAATTCTTTGAATCATCTCTTCGCCCATCGGCACAGCTACAACAATCATCTCTGTCTTATTAAAGTGCTGAACGGATCTCACCACCAGTCGAAAAGAAGTATCTGGTAAGTCTTCTAGCGAGATTTTATCTAAAATTTGATTGAGCAGCTCAACGGAGAATTGAAACTCTTTGGATGCAATTTGCTGCGCCATCATGGACTCATATTCAGGTTTATCGGAGCCGAGGGGGCCATTGATTTCAAATCGCTTATTGCTCGAGTTCACCGAATGGAACAAACGGTCCAGTTCACTTAGCGGAAGGTACTGGAATCCAAAAATCTTGGACAAGTTATGATACGCTACAAAAACGCCATCCATATTGCCTATCCTGGCTTGCATAGAGTACTTCAACATAGCGCTTTTCGCTAGTTCATAATACTCTCTTTCAAATGACTCAAATTCACCATGAGAAGCTACAATTTGGTATCCAGTGACCGGATTCATCTGAAACTCATCAATGTCGTGCCGTATGGCGCAAACCGCCCTTGTTTTCAAATCAAAAGTACCTGTTCCTGGTAGCCTTGGGTCACGACAGTCTAGCTGGGATCTCATGACAAAGCCACCCATCTTTGCATAATGATAAGACTCTTGCTTGGGAGATGATTGAATGCCCTGCGACTCTTTTGTATCCTTGTTGCTCATGTAGTACTGCTTGAATTCATCAGGAGGGGTAGTGAGAAACGTCTCCAGAGTGTGGCCCATGACAGAGAGAATTAAATCACTATCAGAAGACTTGTCAGAGTCGATAGAGTACACACCCTCGTTTTTGCGTACTATCACAACAGCAGGACATTTGGCGCCTCTTGTAAAGTTCACTTCGCTTTCAGGAAAGTGCTTTGAAAGATTATCGATATTGATGGGACGAAAATTTGAAAGAAGGTAATGAATCTGCGAAAGTATTCCTGTTAACGAGGACGTGGATCCATAGTATCTCTTGTTATGCTCTCTGGTCATCGCACCTAGCACTTCATCCTTAGACGATGATACAAACTTGGTGAGCATATCATGATTGAATTCTTCCGAGCTGATTACTTTTTGAAGAAAAGGGGTAAAGCTGAAGACCCTGGATCTAGGATCTTGCAGAAAATGTACCCCCGGGGAAAAAAGTACTCTGTCTAGGTTATGCGCAAGCTGCGATACCTCTACCTTGGTAGGCGGATCGATAGGTGTATAGACTGTCTGGGAAATATCTATGAAATTCTGGTCTGATGAAGACTTCTCTTCACTTCGATGTGTTCTGTTAGTTACCCTCTTCTTGATTATCTCAGGATTTTTCAAATGCTCCTTAGAGAAAAGTTTATGTATCTCCTTTTGTGACTGCTTGATTTGAGACTTGGTGAGCTCTTCTCCAATCGCATGACTCGATAGCCGTATCTGAAATGGCCTTTTGATCATAATTTTCTATATCTTTGGTTGGGACACGTCCTTCTCTGGGTGCTGCGAAATAATATGGCAGAGACTAAAAGTTTGTGAATGCGACGAATGTATGGACATCGTGTATGAAGTGAACGAAAAAGAAAATGAAATTTTCAAACAATGTAATGAGTTAAATTCATCAATCTCTCGTTCTTCTCCATCCTCCAAAGTTAAACACGTTTGTTGACAATCCACAGTTAATGTCTTCGGTGAAAAAGAAAATCCATCCTCACCATCCACTAAACTCTCATCTACTCGGTACCAGCCAGAAAG
This sequence comes from Citeromyces matritensis, assembly GCA_030570875.1. Lineage (NCBI taxonomy): Eukaryota > Fungi > Ascomycota > Pichiomycetes > Pichiales > Pichiaceae > Citeromyces > Citeromyces matritensis. The sequence goes on from JAJLWQ010000370.1 coordinate 42,988, forward strand.
TCGCCCTTTCACTTTCCATGATTCAAGCCTCATTGATCTGTGCAACTGGAGAAAAAATACAGCAGACCCTCAAGTGTATTTAACTTCCTCCTCCAGTTTCAATCTTATGAGTTCCGCCACCTGATCGAAGTAGTGATCCTCGCCATCCTTGGACCTATGCAAAATGTTTAGACATTGCAGCAACATCAGCTGTATATCATGCTCCAGAGGCTCGTTGTTTCCGAAGTCAGCAGCCTCATCTCTGTAAAGTTTAAGAAATATCTTATTGGTGAAGCCACTTATAAGAATGGAATCTAGACTCACTGCGTGCTTAATCTGAAGGGGAAGAAGAATACCTTGAAGAACATGGAACAGCTTATGCAAAAAAAAATCCCAGAATAAGACCAACTTTTTCTCTGTGGCGAACTCATCGTCGCCATTGTGGATATACAAGTTTTTCAGATAAAAATGCCCGATTTTGGGTACTCCATGAACAACACTGAGAGATTCGTACAGCTTTTCAAACGATAGCGCTACCAAGTCAGACACTTCTGCTGTAGCAATAGAGATAGATGATGTGGCAAGAAATTGCTCAAGAATTCTGTTACACTCCTCTATTGAGATATCCAGCTCCCCCTTTGTGCAAAACTCCACCACCTTGCTGAACAGGTAGGGCCATCCCTTGGATGTTGTTTGAGTGGGTGAGTCTACATTTATTGGATGAAAATTGTAGTTAAGCTTGTTGCTGGGCTCATGAGATATCAGCGAGTTGGAATTTGATGAAGAAAGCTGTTTTTTCTTCTTCGGGTATTCTTCCGGTTTGAAGAGCTTGGTAAGCTTGTGCGGAGTATGTAGAGCGGATGAGCTTGACGTCGTGCTATACAAATTCTTGAACTCCACATTTGACACCGACGGACTGGAAGTATTATTGTGAGAGTACATATAATTAGCACTGCGTGGTGTGGGGATGCCCCAGATAAGCTCCCGTGCAATGATTTAGGTTGGCTATGACACCGACGGTTAATGTCTCAGGCATATTTGTGCAAATTTGTGAACTCAACAAGAGGCTGTAAATTCTTAGAGCAGTTTCTACGACAAAAGAATTATGACCAGAATGGGAAAGTTGCTGAAGTCCAAGTCTAGTCTGATCTTTAGCAAACATCACTAAAAACGGCGTTGGACGTACGCTGGAGGTGTATGAATTTTTTTGTATATCGATTAATTAAACTTTTAATATGAAAGAAAGAAAAACACACGTCATGGTTTATCTGCCCCTCTCCGAAACGCTTTCAAAGTTAACTTCCACAGGAACTTGCGGGCCTCGAAAATTGGCATCAGAATTACCAGCCCGAAAGTTGCAAATAGCCAAGCAATCATGATGGCAATGAAGGCTGTGAAAAACTTTTGTGAGAAGACATAGTTAGGCACACCGAGTCCCAGTGGTATAATGATACCGAAGATAGTCCCACTTATGCAGCACAGAATTGTGTACTTTTTGTACTGCCTCTCGAGAAGGGCTAAGCGCGACGTCATAGAGTCGGTGTCCCCGTTGATTACTTCTTCTTTTGCTGAAACCTTGGTTAAGCTTTCATCGCTCTGCTCCTGCCCAGAAGCCTTCGACAGGATTTCAACAGAGTCATCGGATACGGACTCTGAAACGCCCACAAGAGTTTTGTCTCTTGATTCGGACCACTGGAACTCACTTGGTTTGATCAAAGAGAGAGAAATGGTTATTATTCCGCCGAGGAAAAGAGAGGCAGACGTTCCAGCAAAGGAAACCCATTCATTGGACAAGTTCACAACGTTGATCTCACCCACGTAGAACCTACAAGTGATGAGCCACACCGACAATCCCAATGCCATACCAAGAACAGCGCCGAGCGTAGCTCCCCATTTGTTTGTTTTTCTCCAGGTGAAGGTGAGAATAATGGGGATCACTCCTGATGCAGTGGCCACTCCCAGGAAGTTGAAGAGCCATCCCATGGAGATTCCTATAGCTTTGAAAATACATGCGAGGCCTCCAGAAAAGATGGCCCATAGAAGAACATTCCACCTGGCCACAGTGGCCACCTGGTCTGGGGTGGCGTCTCTCTTCAGAAACTTTTTATAAATGTCGTAGGACAACAGGGTAGAGGTAGCCACGAGCTCGCCACTGAAGGAAGAGGTAACACTAAGGAAAATAGTCAAAACCATGAGAACAGATCCTGCTTTCCCCAGTAGATAAGTAACCACTGCGGGACCCACAAGACCCGCTGAAACATCTTCTGAAGAAAGCACAGGAAAGTCAGCGTATGTTTCCAAAGCCCGAGCTCCAAGTCCCAACGTAGTACCCATGATTGTAGGGATGATTGCCCAAGAAAGACTACCGAAAAAGTAGCTTTTGGATGACTTCCTGTAATCGGCTGCCACAGCTCTCGACCAGTAAGCCTGGTCGCACACAACGAGGCCGAAACCTGTTATAGTACTTCTAATGGCAAAAATTCCTCCCTGCAAGGAATGGAATGTCAGATACTTGCCCTTGTAGTTTCCATCTATGGCAGGCAGATCATACAGCAGCTCCGCCATTTTTGCTGGAGAACCAATCTGCTCACTGCTTGCAAACACTTTGAAGACAAAGATGAAGACAAAAATCAAAGTGAGAAATGTATGCATGACGTCCGAGATGAAGGTGGCCCGCAATCCACCAGTAGATACATAGGCCGCCACGCCCAAGGGCATCAGAAATAATGACGCGTACTCGGACATTCCTGTGAGAGCAGCAATGACTCCACTTCCTCCCAACAGTATGCAGGCTGACACAATAGCGTTACATACAAAGCCGCACCATAGAAATGCGGCATGCCCAACGTTGCCAAACCTGAAATATGCCATCTCGGGAAAAGTTGTAACCTGGTTGGCATTCTGCTTCACCTTTGATGCAACAATGGAAAAAACAGAAACTTGAAGCAAACCACCCAAGGCGTAGTAGTACGCACCACTGACTCCCTGGTTATAGCACTGAACGGCTGGTTGAAGTAATGTCAAACTCCAGCACCAGGTTGAGACAATCCCGCACAGAATCAAACCAAAAGGAACATTTCTGCTCGCAGAAGTGAACTCTTCCACTCTCCTGGAGTTGTTCGATGTGTACTTATCTTGAATCCATGTTGTGGACAGCAAGAGGACTGCAAAAAAGATACTGAGACCGATTACTATACCGTAGCCTGTTCCCTGTGTCAGTGAAGGTTCCATTGTTGAGGAATAGAAACAAAAGCGAGCATTTTATATGAAGCGCTAGAACCCAGAAGCGTAAATCACAACTCCTTGGACATATGGCGCAATATGCAGGGATGCAGGGGAGAAGAAAAAAAAACGTCTATTGTCAAAACTTTGCGATATGTCAGATAAAGTTTGAGTCTCTTTTGTACCCATCCTTAGGTGTTTGTCTTCTCACAATAAGAATCCACTTCAATGATTTTCCCATTGATATGATTGAAGACCCTTTCTCATTTCCGATAAATGCATACGATCTTCACTGTGGCTTCCGCCACATTTCGCCACATGCCACATTAATTTACATAAATGCTGAAAAGTTACTCTGTTCATTATGACTAGCCTTGTGCCTTTCGAAGAAGCCCCCGCTCTCAGTCCAGAGCAGCTAGCGCAATACAACGTGGTCAATCTCGAGTCTATCGATTTGGCAGAGTTCGTCGAAGGACCAGATGGCTTGCAAGCAAGAAAGCGGTTAGCACAAAAGCTCGAAAGATCCATCACTACTTTGGGGTTCTTCAATGTGGTGAACACGGGTTTCCCCAAAAAGCAGCTCAAGAGACTGCAATCTATCTCGCAGTTACTTTTAACGATACCTGATGAAGTAAAACTGAAATACCTTGCTGGGTCACTCACCTCCGATCAGGAGGACCGCTCCAAGTCGATGGGAGGAGAGAGAGGTCAAGGGTTCAAGCCTAAAGGGTATTGGGCCATGCAAAATGGAGTAAGAGACTCTATAGTTCACTACAATTTTAGAAACATGTTGCATGACGACTTGTTCTTGTCAGAAGAGGGCAAAAAAATTCATCCAAGCGTTATTGCTCCGTATATCCAAGAAGTGGGAGAATACTACAAGTTTTTGCATTTTTCCGTTCTGAAGAAAATCACTGTTTTGTGCGACCTGATATTAGAGTTGCCAGAGGGAACACTGTGGGAAAAGCACTTTAAAGTGTATCCTAACAACATATTTGAGTCCGGTGGTGGATTTGGCAGGTCCATGATGTATCACGGAATGCCCAAAGATGAGATCGAGAAAACGCAAAACACATGGCTCAGAGGGCACTCGGATGGAAGTGCTTTTACCTTTATCACTTCGCAACCAGTTCTTTCGCTTCAGGTGAGAGACCACTACACCGGGGAGTGGAAATATGTCGGCCACCGACCCGAATCTCTCATTGTGAACATTGGGGATGCTATGGAGTTTGTTACAGGTGGATACTTCAAGTCGACCATCCATCGTGTCGTTGCACCCCCTATGGAACAACAAGGTTTCAAGCGACTGGTACTCATTTATTTTTGTGACTGTGCTTATTCTACTCCACTGAGCCCAGAGCATCTGAACTCTCCAAAACTGATACAAAAGGGGTACAACTCCAAGGAAGAATGGGAAGATATTATTTTCGCTCAATGGTACGAAGAAAAGGGACGGTTGTTTGGGAAGAGTAGTCTCAATGACGTGAAGGGAGACGAGCCAAACATAGTTCGTCTGTTTGGAAGAGACCACGAAAGATGGCACCATCATGACAAAGGTAAGGCTAACTATGTAGACGTTTGACCAATAAAAAATCTCAGTACAAGAGCGGATGCCTGTTGATCCCAATTGCAGTAGCCAAGCAGTTCAAGTGCATATAGATCTAGTTCAGCAACGTTTTGCGCACTTTCAAATACAATGCCAATATTCCTTGTCGATCAGACAAACTATTGTTCGCTTTCTACTCCTCGCCTTATCAAAAACAGGCGCCAGACGCCAAAAAGTTCTAGAAGATGCTATCCCGTTTTAAAAAATTGCTTTTCTTTTCCTTTTCTTATCATAGTCACCCACTATGATAAATGTCAACTCCATAAACTCTGCAGGGTTTTCACTGGGATGGACGTTCAAAAGCAAGGAGCATTCAGCTGTTTTGCTTCTGTATTCTCATCTTCCCCTGAACCGGGGTACCTGATCTAAAACGTGTTATATCTTTTATAAACTCAGATGCAGATTCGCTTTCAGTTCGGCCCAAGTCTCAACATACTGCAAACTCTACATACCACAAAGTCAAAAATGTTCGTTGACAATTCACAGATCAATGCCATGGGGAAAAAAAGGAAACAAATTACGTCATGCGATCATTTCCGCTTCGCTTCGATGCCTTTCTGGAGAATTCCGGATTCTCATGAGCAATGCCTCAACTGAAACTCATCCCAGACGTATGGTTTTGATAACACCCATGACGAAAAATAACCCTCAAGTGTAATCTCATTGATAAAACGAGCGGAAAACCGACGAGCCGAAAGAGCAGACTACAAGCATTAAACGAGGCGTATCAGCCCATGTGCCCGCTAGTTATCCCACTTAACTAATTAATGCAATATGAGTTCTACAATTGTCTATCCCGAAACAGCTGCGAGGTAGTTAGTGTTGGCCATCCAGAGCGCATCAATTTTCAAGGAGTGCGTCTCGGAAAGTATGCTGTGAAATCTAAGGTAACTTTATCCTTGAGCATGCCCAAAAAATCATGCAAAAATTGTACGTTTAGAAATAATACCGCTATGAAAGGTTTAATTCCATATGATTTGGTCATGTTGGTGCACGGATGATAATCTGTTTATTACCCGCACTTCACCGATGGAGAAAAGACCTTTGGAGGAACCGTGTAACGGAGGGGATACCAAACGGCCGCTTAATACCCTCAGTGACGATGGCCCGTTAACACAGGATGATGTAGTGTATTTTCAAAAAGAGGCCATATGGCGGCAGATGAACTCTTATAAAGAACAAAACATGGTCTTGCACGATCAGCTTGAAAATTACAAAGCGCAGTTTTTGGAAGCCAACAGAACAGCGGCACTTCTGAGCGGCTGGTATGGTGAGATAATACGTAGTCTGGGAGGGACAGTGGAGGGAAATCTTCTCGATGATGAGTCGTTGCAAAGACGGCGAGATTCTCTTTTGGCTATTATAGGGAACAAATTGGAGCCGAACGTAGAGTCTCTCAACAAGTCGATCACTCTCTTTGAGACGGAGAAGATTACTCTGGAAAAGCACATTCTCGTCTTGCAGCAAAACTTCCAGCAGCTCAACGAACGAGTGACTCGTCTCACAAGGGAATGCGATCGGTTATCCTCCAAAACACTTAAAAGATTTTTTAGTCAAAAAGAAGAGGATGAGCCCGAAGCAGCACCTGAGCAAGGTCCTGAAACTGGAAGTGTGGACACGCAGCATGTGGAGACTCTCACAATGGAGCTGGATCAGCTGAAAGCTGCTAACCACGTTTTGTCATCGCGTTTAGATGAAATTTCCCAAAACATCAGCTACCTGAAAGCAGAAAACCAGACTCTTGCACATCGTTTGCAGAACTTATCGGACTATGATCTGCAAAACTGCGCAAAGTATCAGGACGCTATCCAAGAAATCGGCAATTTGAAACCTCAAGTAGCGGAATTGAGCAACATGAACAAGCAGCTTATAGACAGAACAGCATTTTACGAACAGGAGCGCACGAAGTTCAAAGAGGAAACATCAGCCATTTTCAAACACGAGCAGGATGCCTTGAAAGTGGAGCTTGAGAAAACTCAAAATGATTTGGCTAGGATAAGAGCGGCCCGAGATGACTTGCTCTCCAAACATGCTATTATGGCAGCTGAAACTAAATATTCTGATTTCCTGAAACAATTGCAAGCAACCAATGAGCTTCAGAGAGCGCATATCGAACGCCTGCAGGAGAAGTTCAGAGCGGAGAATGCCGATTTCCTCAGCAGTGAGAAAGAGGTCGATGTGGGGCACTTGGTCAAGCAAAACAAGCTTTTACTTCGAGAGCTGCATGATATGGAGGAGGCACTAAAAGTACAAGTGTCCTCCAGCAACTTGAGTAAATCAGCAGAATCCGATAGCCTTTTAAACAAGCTGACGGTTGAAAAAAATAAAGCCGATCAGAAGTATTTTGCTTCGATGCGCGCAAAAGATTCCCTTTCTCTCGAGACCAAGTCTCTCAAGACCATCAATCAAAAGCAAACAGAATTGATAAGCAGTTTAAAGGAGAGTGAGAAAATACACTTGAAGAAGAATGACCTTTTGGAGGTTTCTCTCAAAGAACTGAAACTACTCGAAAACAAGTTGTTGCTCGAAAACAAGGATTCGAAGCAGCAGCTAGAAAGACGGAATCAAGAGCTACAACGATTAAAACGGGTAAATGAGACTTTAGACAAGACTACAAAAGATCTTTCACAAACGCTAGAGCAAGCTCACAAGGAGAAGAATGAACTTGTTGACACCAAGGTAAGGTTGGAGACAAAAGCCTCTTCTTTAGAGCTACTTTTATCCAAATACAAATCTTCAAATTCTGCAAATTATATAATTGAGGAATCTGAACAGCAAATCAACGCGCTCCGAGCAATGACAAAGTGCTCTGTGTGCTCGAAAAACTGGAAAAATGTCGCGATCAAAGTGTGCGGGCATACTTTCTGTAATGACTGCGCTCAGGAACGGGTGGCAGCTAGAATGAGAAGGTGTCCTGTGTGTGATCAACAATTCTCTGCAAACGATGTTTTGCAAATTCATCTATGAATCACGTATATTTTGATTTGTATATCCAACTATTGCCGATTAATTTTGCTCCAAACTGCTCTGCTAATCTGAACCATGCCGCTGCTCTATGCAAGTTTTTCTTTCTATGATGCGATTTCTTGGACCAGAATTGTCCCGCTTGACACATGGCATCCACATACCCAAGACTAGCTGCCTTCTCCACAATTTGTACCCCCAGCAGCTCATCTTTATCTATGCCCATCCCGCGGATGTAAGAAACGCCCACTTCGAATAGTGCTGGGGCTAGAGGCTCGGGTAATTTGGCTGGAAGATCAGTTTTTTTCAAATGGAAAGGGTCAATTTCAAATCTGAAATTGAGCTCCATCTCAGCACTCCTACAAAGCCATAAGAATGATGCCTTTTCATCCTTCCTTACACCGTATCCGTAACGCAGCGACAATCCGTATAAAAGCATCGCATCTTTGCTGCCCTCATTAGCCGCTATTTGTAGTTGATACGAGGCTTCCTTCGCGTTTCCGGTATTTCGTAGTTTCACCGCTAACGATACTCTGTCTTCTGGTGTAAGAGCTTGCGAAGTGAATCGTCTATTAGTGCGGGCAAAACCCGTTGTATCGGATAGGCCATTTTGCGTCAATACCGACGGGTTAGAAGATGTGTGTTTGTGGGATGGGCGAAACGCGCTTTCCTCGCTTCTGCGTAAAGCTGGTGTACTCTGTGGTTTACTAAGCCTAGGTCTGAGAGATCGGAACTGTTCAGCGGGTATACCTGGCGATTTGGGTGGGTTGACCTGCTGTGATTCGTCAAGACACGGGTCGTCCAGATCGAGGAAATCGAGTAGTCTAGCATTGGTAGCTACAGATTCAAACGATAGCGTGCTCAGTCTCCTTTCGAGATTCGACTGTTCTTCCTCTCTTAGAATTTGTCTTCGAAGCTGTAGATCAAGCTCACTGGGATCTTCACTTTTACCACTCGGACCGTGTCTAATCATAACATGTAGGACATCAAAACACCGTATGCTATTTATGGAAGTTTCCAGGCCAGAGTAGTGTATTTCTTGAGTCTGGTTAAAGCTGTCACTCTTGCACTGTAAATATTAACTGAAGTGTTGCGATTACCCCTTGCATTTGAAGTAAGTGATCCCATGGATACTATTTGATCTTCGTAACTGGAATCGTTTACCAAAAAAATAGATTTTATTGATCCTATGATGTCTGTAAATTGGCTGACTGATGCAGTCGAATGCATTTGACAAGGAGATGTACCTAAATACATTTCATTAATAGACATGACCGTTTAGTAAGGGCTCTAACAAGTCTGAAGCATTGTTTCGTATTGCTCATAGATACAACAATAGGGTTGAACCCTGTAGTTCTCTTATTGCAAAGACAGTTCATTAAAGACGCTACATATTGAGTCTTAATAAGTAAGCCACTTGAAGTAAAATCTATTCATCTATTCATTATCATGCAAAGCACGGGTATAATAAGATCCGAAAACGTCCCAATGAAACTTCACTAGAATCGCCATTCTCAAGGCCAAAGAATGCATTTCGTCATAATCTTGACCGCTTCTGACTAGTTCGCTGTGTTGCTTTGAAAAATCCCCTGCGCTGCGATTATCGTTGTCCATTTTCTCAACTACGCGACTCTCCAACTCATTGAAGATCTTGTTCTCCAGAATACCGTAAATATCGGTTGATGGCTGAGTCTGTTTGACGAGCCAGTTGAAGGCAAAATCCACCAGTCTCTTTGATGGTGTTTTACAGTTCGACGCCAATGCTTCTGGCTCGTTGATTGCTCTTCTAGCAAGCTGGAGAGCAATAGAGGACAAATTGCGAGTCCACTTAACATTGCCGTTGTCGTCAGTGATGATCGAAGTAATCTCCTTCTTAATGGAGTCTACCCTGGTAAGCAAAATCGGCTTCAACTCGGCCGGAGAATGCGCCAGTACAAGCTGCTTGTACAGCAGAGCACAGACTTGTAGACACACAACTTGTCTGATGTCGGACCTGAGTAAAACCAAGCGAGCGTGGTCGAAAGACAACGACGCCGGAAACTCGTTACACATCTTTCGACAAGACAAGAGGCTAATTATAGATCTGGCGCATTTGCTGCGTAATTTTTCACCACTTTTTGTAGCTTTACAGCCATCAAACCAATCCAAAGAGTCTGATAAATTCAGCTTATTCCTCGACACCATTTGGTCGACATAGTCCTTTTCGAATTCAACGGCCGTGCTGACAAGAGCGGGGCGAAGTATACGGATTTGATGATTAGCTACGTCCAGTTTCATGGCTTCCAAGATGGAGAACACTGATCTCAATCCATCTACGAGAAGCCAAGTGGACTTTTCAACCGATTTCTCTGTGCGAGCAGAGACAAACTTGCTCATCATGTCATCGACCCAAGCATCTCTCATAGGAGCACAGTGGGACTTAAAGATGGAGGAAAGCCAGGTGGCCAATGCCACAAAATCTAGCGCACCTTTCTGCAACTGAAGCACAAGCATGTCGCAGTCCACGATCTCCTTCACCGAGTTGCGGTCTTTGGAAGGTAGCAAACTGGATAAGATGTCTCTGAGCGTTTTGAAAAGAGAGGGAAGTCTTGATCTAGATGCATCGAAAGTGGCGGGATATTTGAAGTATGCTATGCATTCGGACCGAACGTCAGACCAGTACCTGTCTACCACAAGCTTCTTGCGTCTTCCCCTCTCGCCGTCTAGATTTGGTCTGAACTGAAGTTGTGGGTCGAACAAAATGTCGTGACGAAGCTGTGGGTTCTTTAGTATATCGTGGAGGTCAATTTCTCGAAGACTCTGAAGGTTGACAGGTGGTAGTGGTGGTGAAATTTTGAAATCTTGCGCCACACAGTGAGTGGCAAGAACCCGGCTTTTCTTTCCTCTCAACAATGACGGAAACATCAAGTTCGGCAAAGATCTAGATCTGAGCGTTCTTTTGGACGATATGGATACTTTGTGGTGCGCTGCTGCTGCCGTCGGCTTGTTGACTGGAAGGGCATCTGCATCGATTCGAACTCGTTTCTGGGACTTGTCAGGATTACTGGGTCGAGACCTCTTGGTAGCTGTTTCGAAAAACGGATTTCTGAACTGCTCCTCTGAAAAGACTTCCTTGTTCTCGTTTTGGTTGTTGATTTGAGAATTCATGAGTTGTATGCTAATGTGTGTGTTACTAATTATCTGGTTGTTCTATCTCCTGCTTTTAATTTTTTCTTATTCCTTTTTCCTTTTGCCTCCAGTTGCTGTCGCCGATTGCTGATGCCTTACTTGTTGCTGCTGATATAAGTTGGCGAATGATGCAAAAAATTCAAAAAAGCAACAGATATGACACACATCCGTGCATCTTGAAACGTTTCTTTTTTCGGAATTTCTTTTCGTTTACATGTTTGTTTTATGCACGCACTCAGCCGGTCTCCGACGGGGACCCGAAACTCGTGAAATGGTTAGACAAACTCAAGTTTCGAAATGACTGAATTCGTATCAAAAAACGACCGTTTTGACTAATTACTTAACTGCGTGCTTCAGAAAAATTGTGATTTCTTTGTTTCTTGTCACACCCATACACCATGACACGAGATCAGACTCCGCAACCAGAGCCTTCAGATTTTGCAGAGACTTACAAGCAATTGAATGATGCTGAAGCTCAAGCTGATGTAAGTAGCCATGTTGATTTCACGTTTCTGACTGAAGAAATTGGAAAAGATGCTAGATTCTATAGAGGACAAGATCGACTCGATATTGCATGAGTCACAAGAGTCTAGCAAAGACAAGCCTGCCTGAATATGTACTGATACATTATTAGTTGTTCCACACCTAAACACATTGATCAAATCGGCTGATACAACTGTCCTTCTTGTGGTGTTCTCCGTAGTCGTAGCTCACATCGACCCGAACCAATCAATATTGCCCACCTCCTGCTGTCTGTTCTTGTATAGGTCACACTCTCATCCAAGATGGTTTTTCAAATAGGTGAATCATATGGCCTGTCCGAACGTCAGCTTCTCACCAGATTCAAAATCTTGGCATTCAGACAGCCATTTATCGAAGAATATCTCATCTCACAATTTTCTAGATAAAAGCGAGCTTTTCAAGATACCGGAACAAATCTTTCTCGGATTGTGCAGCTTGAAACGTTTTCGAGAGGGTTTGATCTTCAAACTCAGAGATTTTCTTTTGCTTATCAAAAACCTCTTGTCAATACTTCGCCAGGGATGAACTTGGGGTGCATGATTGTCAAGTGAAAGCTGACTGAACTGTCAAACCTGGTGAGTGCTGGAGTACAAAGTGCTGGAGCAGTCGCAAGAATCTACAAGTTTGTCCTGATACGTAAGTATCAGAGTCACAACAATACTATATTTTACTGAGAAACAGCACGTATACCGTAAAGCCGTCCGTGGGAAGGACAACAAGGCAGAATGCCAACTTCCATACGCAATGTTGATTCGGGCACGTATCACATTGAAGAATAAGTCCACTTTATACTTATTCGAAAGCAAGAGGAGAAAGATCAAAAACTCCACGACCAGGAGCATTGATTACTTTTTTATCCGTTCCAGGTTTTAAAATTCGCCCGAGATTATTAGTTGGCCCTACGACCGGTAAACTCCTGATCATTTGGTGCTTCAGTCATAAAAAGAAAATCAAAGCCTTACATGATGGAGTCTGCAAGAGAACTATGTGGACACTCTCTGTGTTTCGTTTTCCCAGGCTACACAAATGATCTGACCACTGGAGCTCAATCTTCGTGCCTCCTGTTGATGCATTACGGAATCTGTCCATAATCATGCCATACTACACAATTGTTAAGCTATGGAGCTGACTGGTGTTGCTCAGGGGTTGGCGTGTCAGTTGTAGGTAATCTCAAAAGAATTGATGTTCATTTCAAAGAGCTTGTCCGGATTGTGTCCGAATTGTGCCCGTACTGCGCCCTGTGAATGACCCTACGACCATTTCAGCTTTAAGAAATCAAAAACTCCAAAAAATGTTTCACTTATCTGTTACAGTGTTCTGTAAGCGTATGGAACCCAATGGGTCTTACTGGCAGACTTTTGATGATTGTCATCACTCTCTGAAATATAAGTTTTTGATGTCGCTCATTGATAATTTGTGCTCCGAAAGTCTGACTGAACGAAATGAGAGGCAAGCTGTGAAGCTTTGCTTTGTAAATTTTTCTCGACTTGTGGCACTTGCTCCTATCTAATTTAATTCAACTGGTCGCATCGCTTGCTAAAACCTTCTTGAGTCTCACTCGCAATTTGAGTTTGAAATCTTTGCATTCAAGGTGAAATAGTTTTAATTCAAGAACTTATTAGCAGTTTTTTTTTAGTGGAAAGTAAAAGAAATTGTTGACAGCTTCCTATTCAGCGGAAACAAAGACTTTGTATTGTCTCTTAGGAAGGCCCATTCAACTTGTCACAGTGCTAGCTAGTTTCAAGGTTAGTCAGACCTACATCGCAAGTCAGTTGTCTAGACCAAAAGTGAAAATGTTTTACAGAAAATATCGATCTACCAAAAGAGGGACAACTGTCCTGGGTAAAAAAAGCACTGAGGGTTAGTGCGGGAATTGAACTGGGCGCCTTTTTTTTTTTGAGCAAAGAACAAATGCGGCCTGGCAACTACACCATAGAGTGTTAAAAAAAATGCAAGCCCAATATGTTGAGACTCCGCCGGGTTCGAACCCTTCATGAGCCATTTTATTTATTGTAATTTATCGCAAAATGTTAGTATTTGAGAGCTGTTGCTTGAAAAGTCCGCGTTCAGGTCAATGAGACTGAAAGTATGTTAGAGGGTCATGCAACAGCTTGCAAGCCAGTGAAGCACACGATATAAGCACTTATCGGCATACGCCTACAGATACTAATAAAACACACGCTTGCGGCGAAGACGATCTTGAGAAGTATTACATAACAATTCAAAAAGGAAGTGCGAATCAAGAGATGGTTATTTTCATTCAAGACGATCAAGCA
>JAJLWQ010000371.1:0-13005 GCA_030570875.1 Citeromyces matritensis
GGGTGGTTGTTTTTGGGCCTGACAAGTTGGAGGAAATCGAAAAGTACATTCCGAAACGGGTCAAGGCGGACGAATTGATTGCCAACGACCTCAAAAGTGGATTGTCATTCGAAGAAGCTCAAAGAAAGAGAAGGTCTGGCTTGTAGAGTAATATTAATGTGTGTGTTTTTTTTTTTTTTTTTTTTTTTTTTTTTTTTGCACGACCTTTCTCAACTGATAGCATTCATGGTGGTAGATAGTGCTTACTATGACATTTTGTCGATTGAAACAGATGCTACTCAGCTAGAAATAAAGAAGGCTTATAGAAAGAAGGCCATACTTCATCATCCTGACAAAAACCCTGACGATGCCACAGCGAGTGAGAAGTTCAAGCAGATTGGAGAGGCGTACCAAGCTCTTAGTGATCCCACTTTGAGATCGCGGTATGATCAATTTGGGAAAGAGAACGCTGTTCCAAGAGAAGGTTTTGAGGACCCGAACGAATTTTTCGACCTGATCTTCGGAGGCGTCGCATTCAAAGATTACATTGGCGAGCTGACGCTTTTAAAGAACCTCACCAAGTCTTTCGAAATGGTAAACGAGGAAGAGCCGCTTTCTGGGGAGACAAATACTCAAGATACACAACATCCTCTGACGATATCGAACGAGGAATACGATTTCACGACGGAAAATGATTTCGATCCTGAAGCACGACGTAAACGGGTGGCAGAATTGAAGAAAAAGAAGCAGGAGAATGAAATGGCGAAATTCGATGAGGAGTGCAGGATCAAAAAGGTAGAGATGGAGAAGGAGCTTGCTGAAAAGCTGGTCAATAGACTAGCTCTGTGGACTGAAACAGACAAGCGAGATGACGTGACAGCATCCTTTCGGTCTAAACTCGGATATGAAACAGAGTCCTTAAAGATGGAATCGTTCGGTTTGGAGATACTGCATGCAATCGGAAGTATCTACAAGCAAAAAGGTGAGACAATGCTCAAGAAACAAGGATTTTTGGGTGTTATGGGGTGGGTCTCATCGATGAAAGAAAAAGGTGACGTTGTGGTTGATACTTTCAAAACAATATCAACAGCTTTAGACGCACAAGCCACTATGGAGAAGCTTACCAAGATGCAACAGCGGCGGGATGATGCTAAAAACGAGGAACTGACTAACACACCGTCGAATCAGACAGTATATCACGATGCGAAACCGCGGAAAGAGAAGGAAGATCCTATTCCCACTGACGAAGAGATTGCGGAGGTGGAGCAGTTATTGATGGGTAAAGTTCTTGCTGCAGCCTGGAAGGGGTCTCAGTTTGAGATTAGTGGAACAATCAGAAATGTTTGTGATTTGGTTTTGCATGATAAAGAGGTATCTTTATCAAAGAGATTGGAGAGAGCAAGAGCTTTGATTATAGCGGGAGACGTTTACTTGAATGCAAAGAGGTCTGAACATGAGGCAGAGGAGGCCCGTGTTTTCGAACAGCTGGTTGCAGAGGCTACACAGAAAAAGGGAAAAAGGTAGATGTTTTTTTAATCAATGAATCTTTCTTTATGAATGCAACGAAAAAAAGAAAAAGAAATTCCGAAGCCGGGAATCGAACCCGGGTTCGCACGGTGAGAGCGTACAGTGATAACCCCTACACTACTTCGGATTTGTTGATAGGCGAACTTGGCGGTTGTTTATGTGGCTGTCAAGGTTCGGCACATTTCACGCGCCCAAGATCAATTAGGTTTTTCTTGGTTCACAATCTTGCAACATTTTACAAATTGTATAAACTATTGTGATTTTTTCGTCTAAATTTTTCAGCGTCTGGAAAGGTTCTTGAGGGAAGAAAGGAACAGAGATTTTGAAATTAATACAAGGATGAGGAACTAACTGCTTTCATTTCGGGCGATTTTCTTACAGATGTGTAGGCATCAAACTTTTAGTGGCTCATGAGATCTTCTGCAGTACATTATACAGGTGTCCAACTAGAGAGGAACTTTCAATTGATTCTTTTTGGATTTGAGCCTGTGTTATTTTTTGGTGTGAAAAATCATGTGATATGCTCGTATGCTTGTATGTGAATAAAAAAAATACCTTTTTAGTCACTCATTTAAACTTCTGAAGTCCATTATAAATGTAATGATAAAATTTAAATTGTATAGATCATACGGCATAATGTTTTACATTTTATCTATTGATTCTTCTGCTTACACAGTATGGTGATCTGGTTTAATGAGCGCTTCTCAATCGAGTGTGTACTACATAAGGCTGACGGTACAACAAGCTTGACAAGCTACCAGTAGTTCATTACCAGATTGCTACTGCGAAAGAATATCCTTCAATTATCCTTTAGGATTATTATCTCTTGTTCACACAAAAAACTCCAGAAAAGTTGCTTCCAAATGTCAAATACGAGAGCCTAAACCAGAATTTGTTTTATTTCCTCTTAAATTGATAATGATTGGGCTCAAATTAAGACAGATACAACCTTCTGTCCAGGGGGCAGGTTTTTATAACACACTTTTGAGTGCAAAAAAGAATGGACCACGGTCAAAAAATCTCATCGTCAGATTTGACAACGCTTTATTTGAATGATGCCTGTCACACCACTAGTTTTTCTCCCGAGATCACATCTGCCTTATCTAACAAGTTTTTAGAATACTGCGGCGAAAAACAGATTAATCTTCCAGACCACCATGGAGAGGGAAGGAAGTTTTGTAGTGCATGCAAAGTCATCTTCATCTCCGGCTGGAACGTAGAAATCAGAGTGGCATTTGAGAAGAACAAATCCGAAAGAAAACGGAAAAGAGTGTTGAAGTATCGCTGTTTAAATTGTATGACGACTATTCGACATGATTGTCTTTTACAGCAGAGCGAAGTGAACGCCTCGGGGAAGGAAAACTCTGGAAGCGACAAAGATTTCAAAGCAACCTGGCCCCCAGGCAAGACTGAAGCTAAGAAAAGATCGAAGAAAAGAAAGCAAATGGGTAACCTCTCTAGTTTGTTGCAGCAGCGAAAGAGTCAAGAAGAAAAGGAAAAGAATCAGTCGAATCTGAATTTGATGAAGTTTCTAGGTAATGAAGACTAGGTTATTGAAGTCGATCGAAATTGTGCGATTTCGTTTGATCAAAAAAAGTTCTCTAGCTGAGCTGTGTTGGTTGGAACAGTCTTTGCATGCGGTAGTCACTCAATGATTGAGCGCTTAGGATGCTGCTATTTGCTGGATAATAGAGATTGAGATACAGAACTTCTGCCCAAATGCTGATGTTCTTGATCGTTCGCTGAATGGGATTTATGCAATCAGATAGAACAATTCTGTCAGGGTATATCACCTACGAATATGCTGTTTGGACAGTAGGAATTATAGGAATTAGTTGACTGAAAAGATTTTGTTTTTCATAGTACGATATCACCACGCATATACATATGCATTCACAAGTCACTGGATAAGTTATGCTATTCAGGCAAAATTGAAAAACACAAAATCGATTAACAATTATGCATTTAACTTGCTTTTAACTCTGACAACCTTATCTTATTGTTCTCTCTGAAAATTGCCATTCTATGTTCTCCGAAGTGCGAGAAATAACCAAAGTTGTGCACTTCCAACCATATATATTAGGGGAAAATTATATGGAGAAACCAGTGAAAAAGTACCCAAAGTGCTTCAAAAAGCAAGTTGATATGGCCAAAGTCAACCGTCAGGTGATTGATAGATGGATCAGCAAAGAGCTCAACCGTATTCTGCCCGATGACGACATTGTAGTGGAGTACACGTTGGAACTTTTGAACGAAGAGAAGCCAGACATCAAGGGCATTCAAAAGCAGCTGGCGGGATTCCTGGAGGAGGATTGTTCTCCGTTTTGCAAGGCACTGTGGGAGCTATTATTGAGTGCTCAGGACGACATCGATGGTATCCCTGCTCAGTTGATTGAGGAACACAAGAAAATGCAAAAGGATAAAGAAAAAGATACTAAACGCAGAGCTGGAAACAACAGGAAACGGCCCTTTGAGACCACACGAGGGGAGTACATCAGAAGTGAACAAAAAGAGCCTAGAAAAAGAATCTACAAGAGATGACGTTATTCACATCCATGCACCATTGTTGAGCAACATGTCCCACGCACCAGAAACCGAGCATCAGGAGCATTCTTCTCAGGATGGCCATCAACATCGCCACCATCACCATCATCACCACCACCATCGCCACCATGAGGAGGCGGAAGAGAAACAAGGGAGTTCAAACCATACAAGCCCATCCAACCGCGTTGGCAAGTACCAAATTGTGAAAACGTTGGGAGAAGGGTCTTTCGGAAAGGTAAAGCTGGCATACCATCTGACAACGGGCCAAAGGGTTGCTTTGAAAATCATTAATCGGAAGACACTATCGAAATCCGATATGCAGGGCCGTGTAGAAAGGGAGATTGCCTACCTCCGTTTACTGAGGCACCCGCATATTATAAAGCTGTACGACGTGATCAAGTCTAAAGAAGAGATCATCATGGTCATCGAGTATGCAGCCAACGAGCTTTTTGATTATATCGTCCAGAAGGGAAAGCTGGATGAAGATTCCGCAAGGCGGTTCTTTCAGCAGATAATTGCAGCTGTGGAATACTGTCATCGACATAAGATTGTGCACCGCGACCTCAAGCCCGAGAATTTGCTTTTGGACGATCATTTGAACGTGAAGATTGCAGACTTTGGACTGAGTAACATAATGACAGACGGCAATTTTCTCAAAACATCGTGTGGATCTCCCAATTACGCAGCACCTGAAGTTATCTCAGGCAAATTATATGCTGGGCCAGAAGTTGACGTTTGGTCTTGCGGTGTGATTCTATACGTTATGCTTTGCGGTAGACTGCCCTTTGACGACGAGTTTATTCCTGCGCTTTTCAAAAAGATTTCAAACGGGGTGTACACTCTACCGAGCTATTTATCGCCTGGAGCGAAGAATCTACTGACCAAAATGCTTGTTGTGAACCCTTTGAATCGTATTACAATGCACGAGATCATTGAAGATGAGTGGTTCAAAGTTGGATTCCCAGAGTACCTTTTGCAGGAGGACATTGGCTCTTCTAATAAGGAGCTGGAGGTCAATCACGATGTTATTCACGCCTTATCTGTAACGATGGGCTACGATCCGGATGAGATTGCAGAAGCGCTGAAAATTGGCAGGTGTCCCGAAACGAGCGAGGTTCTGGACGCGTACCAGCTTATGTCTGAAAACGGGGTTTTGGTTGACGACTTGAAGAAAGATTCAGAGAAATCAACTTCTCCTCCTGCCCAATGGAGTTCTTTGCAAAACGCCAAAACCTATCAGGCTCTTTCTCCTGTTCGCGACTCTCACAATCAGCCCGACTCAACCATCGCTATACTACCCACGTCACTTCCGCAGATCCACAGAGCGTACATGATGGACGTTTCTTCGGATCAAACGGTCAACAAGATTAGTCCTGTGACGCCCAAGAAATCCAAATCAAAGTGGCATTTCGGCATTAGGTCTCGCTCTTACCCGTTGGATGTGATGGGCGAGATTTACAGAGCTCTAAAGAACCTTGGCGCAGAGTGGATCAAGCCCACCGAAGAAGATTTGTGGACCATCAGAGTGAGATGGAAGTACGCACCTGCCTCTTTGCCAGGAGAAGAGGCAGAAAAGACGGTGGCTGCTGATGTCATGAAGATGCAGATACAGCTATTCCAACTGGAGCCGAACAATTATCTTGTGGACTTTAAGTTTGATGGATGGGAAAACCCAAGCGAGCAGAGTTTGAAGAATGAGGACGAGATATCCTCCTTCTCTGCTTACCCCTTCTTGCACCTGTCCACCAAGCTGATTATGGAACTGGCTGTTAACAGTCAGGCTTGATTGGCTGATTCAGAAATGTTTGTAAAGCTGTGTAGATTGTGGTCGAGGGTTGATTTTTTCTAAGCACCTTAGCAGAAGTGAGTAGGACTTTCGATGATTTTTTTCTTGTTTCAAGGGCACAGCTCCTCCTTTAGACCCCAAAAATTGATGCAGAAATTCACAAGGGCATATCAGGGATACCTCACATTTGAGGGTTACTGTGGAAATCCGAAGAGCGTGCCCCAACCATTCTCTCCCTGGATAGCCGATTCGCACAGATGTCAGACATTGAAAAATATGAAGGCCCCCCTGGCGCCATTGAGGGCGATGACCCGTTCAAAGACCCAGACCATACAGACAAACCCAGAAGACCAAGCTTGGCGTGGTCCACATCTACGGGTCTCATGGCTAGTAGTCAGCTGAATGCTTTAAGAAAGGCCAAGGGAATCGGTGAAATCACTCCGACAAACACCAAACTGTATCGCAGACTTCGGCTAGTTGTCCCAAAAGAGTTTTCCGACATGTTTGCTTTGACCAATGTCAGCCGTCCACGAGGAAGAAGTTCTTTAAAAATTAACAAAGAGCAAGTTCCCAATCCTGCCAGGTTCAGAAAGAAAGTCTCATTCGATACCGTTGACAGTAAACCCCAATTAGAAGATAGTGATGACGACGATTACTACCACGGAGGACCTGATTGGCAGATACCCGAACTAATGCATCGTGGGAGATCTCCACTCGGAGATGCTCGAATGGAGGACGGGAATCTTCCATCTTTTGTTCTCAATAATTTAAGGATCGGGTATCCCACGCGGCCTATTATAACACACGATGCTTGTACTTTGAATAAGGTGCATCGTGATTTCGATTCGCTTTATATGGGTAAGCTCGGCAGGAAACCCACAATGCCTGGAAGGACAATGATGATATACATCTCTGGCCGTCGCTCTTCGTGGGTGGCTATTGACTGGTGCATCCGCAAGCTTTTGGAAGACGGAGACACTCTTGTTGTGGCGGCCGCAATAGACGAGGAAATGCTACGTGAGGCTCCTTCGAATTTGGACGTTGCGAAAACCGCTGATAATATTCTACGATACATTTTAGCTATTCTGAACCCAAACTTGATAGTGAAGATAAGCGTGGAGATCGGACGGGGCCACACAAAGGATATTTTAAAAGAACTGTACAAGCTATACTTGCCCTCTCTGGTGATTACGTCTGCGTTACCAAAGGCAGCAGCCGTGGCAAGGTCGTGGATTTCCTCTAGGCTTACCGATAGACTTGTCAAGAACTTCCCTGTGCCTGTGATAGTTGTCCCTGCCGGCAATATGGACGAGTTTGAACTACGGCTATTTGCCAAAACTAATCTGAGGTTTGAGAAAATGAGAAAAGAGCTGCGCACAAGAAGCATCAACGACATTCTGAGCGAGAGTTTCACTGAAGACGGAGACGATTTAACCAAGCAGGACTTGTTATACGCTCTTAGACTTGCGCAACAGAACAAGAACAAAGTCTTGCGGGAGTTTACTCATGAAATGTTCGAGCCCGTTACTAAGGAATCACAAAAGAGGCTAGAGAGAGTGAAAAGAGAAGACGATGTTGAAAGTGAAGACTCCGATCAGGAAAGTCTAGACAGCCTTAGCTCTGCCGATTCCGACAAGACCATTGCCGATCTCATGATTGACAGCGAAGCGCAATTGATCTATAATATTAAGCAACTAAAGGAGAAGCCGATCGATAGTGATTACTTCAAAAACTTGCTTTTGACTGTATCTGACTCTTCACACACCCTAGGAATGAAAATGGCCGAGGCGGTAGCATCTGGCTCTTCGGGAGCCGACTTGGTTCGTACCGTTACTGACGCACCCGCCAGTCGTGCCACGTACCGAACGAAATCAATGCTGCTGGACGATGACGAGCCGTTTAAGAAAAGTAAGTCTCCTCCCTTGGGATATCAGGATGTAAGTGGTGAAAGGCCTTCTGCGTCCAAGATCAAGTTCACAGATCCATCGTCGGCGGTAAAATCGACTGACAAGTCTGATCCCAATCAGATTAAAGCGGTGAGATCACTTCCCACTGAGAAAAAGCGGATTGATGAGTCGAAACTTGAGAAAAAAGGCCGCAGGGGTTTCATGTCCAAGCTGTTCAACTGGAAATAGATTGAATATACACTTATAGAGTAATGACAATATCAGAGAAATGAGGAGGACATTTTGCAGAGGATGCATTTTTTTGCCCTCTTCTTTAATGATTATGCTGGTGAAAACACCATTGGCTTGGGCAATTCGCCTCTCCCGGCTGTGATTGTGTGTGCTCGAAGTTTCCTGACTGAACCAACAGCATCCTAAAGAACAGACAGAGGACTTGTAAGAAACAAAGTCTCAGACCTGGAACCGCCTACGCTGAATACTTTGTCGCGTGGTACAAGGCTAGTGGAACAGAGGTTTGCATTGTTATCAAAAATGACTTGCAATTATTAACTATTTTGTTTAACGAGATGTCAGTTTGAAGAAAAGACGGTTTTTCGCACAATATCTCGAATGCCGGCCTGGAAAATACTTATTTAAATATATTCACCTCTGCGATAACACGTCTGATAACAGTGGTGGCCAAAAGATGGTCTGTCTACTCTATACATGAGTACATCCGACCCATCTCATGATTTGTAGACCGAGCTAAATGGTTGTTCATCTATTTCAGTACTGATGATTGACCGCATAACAATTGATAATAGTACGTGATGACTTAATTGCGGGTGTAGAAGATTTTGATGGGTACGCAATATTCATTATAGTCTCTTGGTACATCGAGTTTTGAGTTGATCGATATCAAGTTTACAGTTTGAGCATGGCTGGCTCATTTAGTTTTCAGTCATCTTGCATTAAATGTCAAGCTTTGGTCAAGTCAATACACTGTATTATCCACGACCACCGCGGCTATATACGTCTCACTCCAGTGCCCTTATATACTCTGAAGAGAAGACCATGTAATTCATTATATCGGCCTCTTTCAGCTATGTGTGACATTCAGCGAGGCATCCCTCGATAGTGTTGCTAAGAGACTCATGTGAGATATACGACTATTTGGTATAGTTTCCACCCTCTCCATTCGAAATGATGTGATTTAGTGTTCACTACTCAAGATCTGATATGATGTATAGACTGAACTACACTATATTCTCTCTCCATGAAGGAAAACCTAACACTGGACTTGAGTTCAAGTTTCTATGAAATCACCTTCATCCGGCAGCTTAATTTCAATCAATTTGCTCCTGTGAACCTCAGTAGTATTATATCATAATGGGAAAAGGTTCCTAAATCTCCTTGGCAGGGGATAGAAAAAATGGTGACATTGTTGAAACTTTCCCACTTGTCCGGCATGGCCCGAATTCACGATGAGACGACTAAACTCCCAAGGGCTTTTTCCGTATGCCGAAGTGTCAAAAGTTTTAATGCACAATAACCTTTTCCGCTCGAGAAGCCAAGACAAGCCAATAAGGGCAGTCATTTAAAGATTACTCAAAGCAACACGAGCTCCGCTTTTGTACACCGTTTTTGTCATTCCACACCCACACCAAGCGTGGTGTCATAAAGAACAGGACCACTTCAGAGTCAATAATTTCCAAATGAATCCTTCTGCACGGTGCATTGCAAGATACAGCAGATACATAAGGGTCTTGTGCAAGTGAGAAAATGCTCAGAGAGGGCCACCTTCTCATAGTATAACTACAATTTTATTCTGTCTCTCTCTCTTGTATAAAGAAGACAAGGTCAGTGTAGATCATTCTTTATTTCGAGAATGAATGGACCGAAATTGTCAATTTAGTATTGCACGAAGCACGAGGTTTCGAGTTTATTTTCGAGTTTATCCGAGAAGGAGTCTATAAGACTGAGAGTGAACCAGAGTTTCAGGCCTTTTGTCTCTTCTGCAATCTTCAATAATCCCGAGATGTGGGCCTTGAATGCATTCAGGATTCTATGTTTAATGAGATTAGACAGGGAGCACAAAAAGTCACTTTATTATAGTGACAGACAGATAACAAAATCAACGTCCAGAAAATAACAATCACTCGTATGAAACTGAAGCTGCACCATGAAAAGTAAAACCTCAATTAATTCAATACATCAACACAACCTAGCGAGTTCTGATAATACCAGCAGCCATCAAAGTGGTAACCTTCTTGTAGATGTCTGGGTTCTTCATGTGGTCCTGCAAAGCGGCCGGGTTGTCTCTTGCCTGTTGCAGGATACTTTGCATGATTGGGTCCTGAAGGATTGCGGTGATTTCAGGGTCTCTGCTGACACGTTCCATGGTTTGTTCTGGGGTTTCTCCCTCGATAGACTCGAACCGCTGCGACATGGCCTTTTGGTATAGTGCGTCAATCTCGCCAAGAGATTTAGAGTTGTTGGTTTCCATATCCACACTTCTTGCAGTTGTCAAAGTGTCAAGACACTTTGTGAAATCCTTCATCAAGAGCTGAGCATTGGCCTTTCTGATGTAGGCTCTGATAAAGTTGGGGTCTTTGGCAATAGCCTTGTTGCAGTCTTCAACAGCATCTGGGAAAGCCATTAGTTTGGCCAGAGCAGCGGCTCTGTTGGAGTAACCCCTTGGATCCTCAGGAGCTCTGTTAACCATCTCGCCATAAGCCTTGACAGCGTTGGGCCAGTCACCCTTTGTAAAATAATCTTTACCCAAAAGCCTGGCTTCTTCGGCCTTTTCTGGGTCGATATAAGACTCAACTTCTCTTTTCTTGAGCTCTTTTTTCGCAGCTTTCACCTTGGTCAAAACATCAGCAGTTCTGTGTTCTGTGAGCGACTTTTCAAACATCTCAATGGCTTTGGGCAGATCTTCTTTTTTCAAAAAAGTGTTTCCCATTCTGGCAAATGACTTGGCTACAATCTTGTAGTCAGCTCTCATGTTTCTGCCCTCTTCAATAGCCAGTTCGCACGTGGCAAGAGTGGTTTCGTAGTCACCCTTTTCAAACTCGGCTGCGGCACGGTTGTTGAGGTAGGTGATGTCTTTAAAAGTGTTCCAAGCTTTGTTGTAAAGCTCTATGGCTTCATCAAACTTTCTGGCCTTGTAAAGTTTGTTAGCTTCCTGTTTGATAGCGTCTGCTTCTTCTTTGGAAGAGGAAACTTCAGATTCTGGGACTTGTTGCGCAGTCTCTGGCTCTGGGTTTTTAGGCTCTTCCTTTGGCACATCCTTCATTTCGCTATCTTGGCTTTTCGTCTCCTCATTTTCAGCATCTTTGCCTCCCATGCTGAGATCCACTCCAAGAAGCGCAGCCATGATTTGCATGAGCCTTGGATCGGACATAAACTCGCCGCTCATGGCCTGAGGGTTCGATCTCATCCGCTCCACCTTTTCCACCAACTGCGGATCTTTCATCATCTCAGCAGTCTTGGGGTTGGCCTTTAATTTCTCAATCATGTTTGGATCACTGAAAATGCGTCCCAATCCCATATCTGGTCCAGCCGCAGAAGCTTCCTCAACAGCTTTCAAACCTTCCTTTGCCATAGCGTTTGATGGATCAATCGACAAGGCTTTCTCGTACTGTGCCTTGGCCTCATCAAATTTTCCTAAACCGTACTCTGCAGAAGCAATTCTATTGTATCCTTTTGCCCACGATGGATTGATTCTCACACACTCCTCAGCATCCTGCAAAGCTTGCGGGAAATCCTTCAAGGAGGCAAAACAGGCAGATCTGTTGGAGTAGAGTACGTGATTTGGAGCGGGGGATGCTTCAATCGCTTTGGTGAATGACTCAGCGGCTTGCGCAAAGTTCTTTTCGGCGAAAAACTTGTTTCCCTGTGCTTTAAATTCCTCAGCTGACATATTGTTGGGTGTAGGTGGAGTTGCAATTATATATGCGCAGTGCGATGAGGATGGATCCTTCCAGAAAAGGTGTGGGGATGGAATTATCTCTGAAGCGAAGCGGAAGAGATCTTAAAATTAGATGATACAATAGGTGATCAGGAGGAGCCTTGAGTCTTATCTTGTTCCTCAATGACCACAAAGATCAATTTGTGATTTCCGTGATGTGGAGCTTGAGTGCTTTCTAGATAGTTACGATCTGTTCTTTCGTGCCTTGATTTCTTAAGTGGTTTACTGGTTCGTCCAACGGTTTATCGTTTAGTTGTGTAAAAAATAGTTGTTTGTGGGTAGTCCCAACCGAAAGTAGTCTGTTACTGTGTTTGAGCAATTAAATCAAACATAACATTGACGTTAACGAGTATAGCGAAACTCTGTCAGCCATTAGGAGACTTTATCTGCTCACCTGAAGATGGGCTTTTTACGCATGCCTTCTAACCTTTGAAAAAAGATACCAAGTCATCTTCTTATTGGTGATGTGATGTTCGCCATCCATTATCGGAGAGAAGTACCTTTGATTTGCTTTCAGCAGTAGCCTCTTTTACCGATGGTAACATCAACCGCCATCCAACCTATTAGACTTGAGTGTTCACACGAGCAGGTTCAGGTATAAAAAATCACACAATGCGCCCGATTATTGTTCAAGCCACTTGAGATTGGGAGTATCTCTGTCTGGTGGCGTTAAAACAAATGAACCGGTCTGGGAGTTTTGAGAGGCATATCAAGTGAAAAGTTTAACACTCCCAGCATCTTAAAAGTGATGATCACGTTCAAACAATTGCTTCTGAACAAATGCGGTCAAACAAAAGTTAGCTAATGCTCGCGTCACAGTGAGTATTCGAGGCTAATTAACATGGTGCTATACATCAAGTCCAGATCGTGCTTCTAGCCACAAAAGTCAAAGAGGGTCCACTCACCTCCTGCTCAAGTCATGGGCCAGGATATTCTTCTATCGCTCCATATTCTGAATTTGTGTGCATTCTAGCCCTGGGTCTAGCCCTGGGTGTCTTTCGTGGCTCTTCTCTTTCGAATCACCAGAAAGCGGAGAAAAGCATCAGACATTTAAACTCGTGACACAATTTTGTGAATCAACCAACCCTACCCGATACTCACAGATCTATCGCCAGGAGGGAAGAAGATATTCGATCAAGCCATATCTAAAGTGTTGATTGAACTCTACGATAAAGATATAAAAATGTCTCGCGCGATCTTCTTTGAGGAGCTGAACGTTCTCGACAAGTTCCGCTGAAATGTGGAAATAACTCCATCTCATCGGCATCTAAAAAAAAAAAAAAAAAAAAAAAAAAAAAAAAAAAAACTTC
>JAJLWQ010000371.1:13025-56429 GCA_030570875.1 Citeromyces matritensis
ATAAAAAAAAAACGAAAACTTCAAACGTCAATGTCTTTTGAAGGAAACACCAAGGCGTACTCCGAATGGCTCAAAAATAAAGGTTTCGAGCTCTCTCAGAAACTAACCATATCTGATCTACGAGAGACTAAACAAGGCCGCGGTTTAATGGCTACCGAGGACATTGAAGAGGACCAAATATTATTCACCATACCCAGAGAAGCTATCATCAATGTGGAAACAAGTCCTCTCGCAAGCAAACCAGGAGTCTTGGAAAAGCTGCAAAAGCTGGGACAATGGGAAGCTATCATTATATGCCTTCTTTACGAAAGAAACATCTTACGCGAAACCTCTGAGTGGTGGCCTTACCTGTCTGTTCTTCCTCAAAAAGCCGAGGAATTTCAGCAACTCATGTTCTGGTCCACTGAAGAACTCGATGCTCTCAAACCCTCTTACATAGTGGACAGAATCGGTAGAGAAGAAGGCGAGAGTATGTATAAAATGTTATTCCCAGAAATTGCAGATACTTTGCAGGTTGAGGAATTCCGTAACATCAGCCTTCAGGACTTTCATTACGCAGCTACTATTGTTATGTCCTATTCTTTCGATGTCGAGGACCCCGATGTTCAGGATGAAGAGGAGGACGAAGAGGACGAAGAGAAGGACGAAGAAGAGGTGGAAGAGAAGGAAGAAGAGGAAGGGGAGACTGAAGGGAATCAAGATCTCACCGAACAAGAGCCGGAGGATGATGTCGATAGTCCAGATGATGATATGGAAGAGGTAGAAGAAATTGACATTTCACAAGACAACTACTACAAGTCTATGGTACCTTTGGCTGACACTCTGAATGCTGACACCAATCTATGGAATGCAAAGCTCACATACAGCGGAACTGCACTTGTAATGAAGTCGATAAAACCCATTAAAGCAGGCGAGCAAATATTCAACACTTATGGAGAGCACCCCAATGCTGAGATTTTGAGAAGATACGGCTACGTTGAAAAAAGCTCAAAGTATGATATGGCTGAGGTATCTCTTACTACCATTGTGGCGCACTATGTCAAGAGCTACGGTATTGCAAAAGACCAACTTGACGCAATGGTAGAAGTTATCGAGGGGTCTCAGTATTTGAACGAGATGCTTTCAGAAGAGGATCAGCCCTCCATTGTCATGGAAGCATATGATTGTTTCAAAGACGGTGGCATACTGCCTGAAATGGTTTTGCTTATCCAGATTCTCTCAACTTTGTGCTCACTCTACAGCGACGAGACCAAGTGGTTTAAGAAAATGTTCAGGGCTATTAAATTCGGCAAGCGTGGCAAACTCACCAACTCGGAGCTAGCAATTTTTGTCAACAGAATTTGCAAAAAGTGTTATCAGCTGGTTGAGCAAGATAAAATAACTTCAGCCATGGTGAGTGACTACAATAGCATCATCTCATCCAGACTAGCAGAATATCCTTCCGAGATCTCAGGTGGCTCCTCTCCAAAGGCCCAGATGGCAGCAGTTGTTCTATCGGGTGAGAAAGAGTGTCTTGAGAAATGCAAGCAGTGGAGCATTCAGCAGAAGCATACCGTTATTGACGACTCCAAGCTCAATAAGAATATAATGAAGAGAAAACTAGAGGAGGACGAGGAAAAGAAAGCTAAGAAAACGAAGAGAGGTTAAACCTTGGCGAAGGCATTGAATTACATCTACTTGCATATAAGTATTCATAAAAGTCACCTGATTAATCAAAGTCACTTTGTCAAGTCACTTCTTATACTGATAGCATTTTACGATTATAACAGCAGAAAAAGAGTTCTTAGTTAGTTTGATGTACAAAAGCCTTTCGCACGTTCGGCACGTATACCCATGCCGTAGAGGTTACACCCTTATGAGTAGGCTATCGTTTGCGAGTATAGCATGGAGAAGTCGAGAAAGTATGGATGATTGCATGGGCGTAGATCATTGACTACGAAGAATGAAGTAACAAAGGGAATGCTAAAAGATTGAGTTCTGCTATTCAAGGCGCCAAGGTGTTTGGATGCGTGACACAATCTGCGTTGCGCACAAAACACATCCTTACATTTGCTTTTTGCAGCTGAAAAGAATTATAGCTTCTCAGCTTACGCTTCGTCGCAAATAGTCGGGTGCAGATAGTATAATATTAATAGATTAAATACCTTAAATCTTCTCCTCGATGCATCCGTGCTTCCAGACAACAACGTAAGGAGTGGTACCGTCCTCACGGTAGTTGAGCATGACAATCATGGCCTCTGGGTCCATGGACTCACCGGTGTAGAAATCCCAGTCGTTGAAAGAAGAGATAAGTTTCTTGACGTAGGTGGTGGCACCCTTCTCGAAAGCCTCGATTTGGTCTGGGTTCTTCTCAGCCAAAATTGCCTTAACCTTCTTCATGTAGCCCTTGATGTAAGCAAGGAAGGACTTCTTGTCGAAGGAAGTTTGTTGCAAACGGAAAGAGTAAACAATGTTGTTTACGGTCTCAACTCCGTCTTCAGCACCTTCGTCTCCACCCTCAGCAGATGGGTTGGCACCAATGTCGATGTCTCCGCCACCAACGTTAACCATGGCGCATTCAGCCTCATAGACAGCACCGTCTACTTCTTTAATGTCGTAAGCATCGGAAAGAAGCTCGTCTCCAGAGATGATGTCCTTGAAAATGATCATTGTGTTTGGCGGGGTGGTTTTTTTTTTTTTTTTTTTTTTGAACCACACCTAAAGAACAATCATGTGTTACCCGGACCTGGACCGCGCACGACCATTTTTTAGCTAAGCTTAAAACCCTTATCTATGGAGATGCACTCTCCGGTTATGCAATCGTTCTCTATGAGAAACATGACAGCTTTTGCAATATCGTCACACACCAAGTCTGTGCCGTTATTCAGAACACTGGTGAACATTTCCTGGGTGGTTTCTTCTCCCATTCCAGTAGACGGGATTAGCCCAGGCAAAATGGCATTGCATCTGATATTGCGCGAGCCAACCTCAAAGGCAAGCGATCTGGTGAACCCAATCAGTCCTGCTTTTGAAGATATGTAGGCTGTAGCTCCTTTCAAAAGCTTCTCCACTATGATTGAGGAGATATTGATTATATGACCTTGACGTTTTTTGATCATGTTCTTGACCACCAATTTTGTCAGCAGAATGGGTGCAACAAGGTTGAGGTTCAAAATATCAACAATCTCCGCATTGGGAGTAGAAACCAATAATTTGTTGTGTATCATTCCTGCGCAATTGACCAATATGGAACAATCTCTGTGTACTTCGGTAGGGAAATTCTCTGCTAGTGAGCCAACATCTTTAATGTCAATTGAGTGAAATTTGTGACTTTGTTTCTCATCAACTTTGAAGAGTTCTTCTCGTGTGACTCTTTCCATCAGCTGTGCATCTCTTGCTACGAGGGTGACATTAGCTCCCTTGGCTGACAGTGCCTTGGCTATGGACAACCCAATTCCCTTTGATCCGCCTGTTACTATCGCATTTTTCCCCAGCAGCGGATACAGGTTGTCCGGTTTGGGTGGAAGCCTTAGGTTTGATACTCTCGGTGATACTGAAAAGAACCTTGAACAAAGTCCGAGTCTCATGAGGTGATGTCCGGATGTGAGAAAACAAGCTTTTCAAGGATGTCAGGGAAGCTCCATATTTGCTAATCAATCGCACTTTAGTAAAAACTACGACGCTCGAATATTATAGGTTCTTTTAAGCCTACAGCTTGAATTTCATATTGTGAAAGCATACAGACTGCAATTTCTCAAAATTGTTCAGATGCCCTAAGATCGTTTCCATAATCGAAAGATATATTAATACAATGCTGTTCATTCAAGCTCTCCGCAGTACTGCCAGAGATCAATCAAAAGTCCCTCTCACACTTCAATCAAAGCAAATCTTCTTCCCGGAAAACTGCACACCAGAGTTACTCTCCTGCAGTTTTCTCTTTGCTACCCATGAAGGATGCATAGGTTTCTCTTCATACGTTTCGGTAGCGACTTGTTGTGGTTGGCTCTTTGCCCTTTCCTCTCTCTTACGTTGTCTCTCTTCAAACTCCAACTGTTTCTTCTCCCTTTCAGACACTTGTCGAAGTTTCTCCTCTTGAACGTGCTTGGCTTTATTACCGTACTTGGCTTCCCATATCTTTTGCCTTGCCCTTTGACCTCTTCTGTTCTTGCGTGGTTTTGTAGCCTCCTCAACAACTTGATCTCTATCTACGTCGGAATCGGACTCTCCGCCCGAAAAGTATCCAGTTGCCAGAGAAGGAAGGTTGTGTTTCTCGTCGTTGCGAAAAAAATCATCGACTTGGAGTGTCTTCTTCTGCACAGGTGCGGGAGATGATTCTCTGACTGTTGCAGACTGATCATCACTCTCGTCTTCCGATGCTGAAGCAACAAGATGATCATTTCCGTCGATAGACTCGTCATCACTCACAGCAAATGGAATATCCTGCTTCTCTTCCCTCTTTGAGGAGACCGGCTTGACTCGCGTCTCTCTTTGGCCCAATATCAATTTGATACTGGTCTCGATCGCATTCATGCAATCCTGAATCTCGCGATGGTTGGACAGCTGTGAAAGCACATTGTTGATTTCCGCCGTATTGTGCTTAAACAACCGCTTCGGGTTATACTCGCAAGTTTCGTCAGTCATACCGACTCTGCACCATTCTGGTATGAACTGGGGTGGCTCTTTCCGAAACATAGTTTGCGACTGTTTAACAATTTTTGAACGCACTATTATGTCAAGGTCAAGAGATTTCAAAATTTGTGAATCTTTTGCCAACTTTTCTGATTTTCCGTCTTTTTCAGCCTTCTTACTCAAAGCTGTCAGTTTGAGATCTATTTTGTTAATTTCTGACTTGACCAGCTTTTTGAAACCTCGACTCAGCTTGACAAAGCTAGAGTGGTACTTTCTTTCTGCCAGCTGGGTTTTGAGGTTCTCAATCTCGCGACTCGCAGAGTCCATGTCATAACTAGCCAGGTCAACTATCGAGGAGAGTGATTTTTGGTTCTTTGCATTGAGCAGTGTTCTTGTTTTCTGATACCGAGGCTTGCGGTTGAGGAATTTTGTTTCCAAAAGATCCAGTTTCCAGGATATATTGTCCTTCTTGTCTGATCTCATATTTGGAGAATATATAAAAAAAAAAAAAATCTCACCTGCATACAATAAGCTACCAAAAGAGTGATGAATTTTCTTCATAGATTGCTCAAACTAATATCCATCAAACGTATACATAACTTATTAAATTAAGTTTAACTAATATCCATCAAAATATATACATTACTTCTTAGTCTCGCTAGAGTTCGGATCGTACTCGTGGAACCAGACTTTGGAAGGAGGAAACTCTGAAGGGATCCTCATCTCGAGAGAAAATCTCTTTGATCTCTCAGCACTGTTTGCCTGCTCATACAACTGCGGACTGGTTTTCTTCAGATCCTGGTTGGCATGCTTTATTATGGTATACTGCTCTTGCAAATTACTCTTTTGGGCCGCCTCCCTTTGCTTCACCAATAAAGACCATGCCTTTGTGACAACAATGTGCTTGATGTAATCTTCCTGGCAAATCTTTAGCCTCCGGGGCTGTTTCCGCGCAGCTGACAACACTGAGAGCTGGGTAATGGCACGTTGTGTAGCTGGACTCAGGGCATCCTTCGACTTTGTCCTTTTTCCCCTAATAAACTGAATAGGCCCAAGCGAGTCTTTGGCCACAGCCTTTATACTTTGGCTTTTCAACATTGAAATATTCTTGGCGAGAGTTGATCCGCGCACGACCTTCAGCATGGCCTCGAATAATCCATTTCACAATCAGAGACATCAGGGCAGGGGAGGTGTTGTGCAGAATGCGGCGAACAGACGAAGGGTACCGCCGCCGGTTGATCCCGAGAACCTGCAGTCAAATCAGGCTGACGATGAGCCTCCACCACCTTATACAGAGTACCCAGAAGATTGTGCAGCTCCACCGATACCAGCCAGGCCGCCACGAGAGGTCAAACCGAGTCTTCCTCCGAGGCCCAGGAAGAAGGATCCAGTCCACAGAGTTGTCGCACCGCCGTGGAACAACTAGGGGCTTTTAGATAATCTTTGCGGCCTCATTACTGTGAATGCTTCTAGTTGCATAGGGTCGTCCTCAGACGACAAAGGTTGAGAATATTGTGGTTCCGCTTCTCGCGTTGACAGGTTTGGAGTTGATGCTGTAGTTGTTGATGAGGGTGGAGCTGTTGTTGATGAGGGTGGAACTGTAGTTGTATCCAGAGTATACTCATTCTCTCGTTTCGTCTTCTGTTTGAAAAAGGGAAACTGCCAGAACTTGAACTTTTGTTCTGTAGTCTTTTTAGGTAAAATAACATCAACCTCTTGTTTCTCACTCTTTTTCAACTCCTCCATTTGTAATGCGAGCTCTATGGCTGCCTCCCGCCTCTCCGTCTCAATTCGCTCTTGTTTGAATTCTGCACACCGCTTTCGTGCCAAAGAGACCAGTCTTTCATTAACGGAGCTCTTCACTTCAGGTTTGGTCTCTTGCGGTGTACTGCTCCAATTGAACACATGGTGGTGCAAGTCGGTAGACCGAGAGTCTATATTAATGCCATGCTCAGATCGCACCATCTCCTTTGTGAGGGACTTTAATTGTTGGTTCAAGGTGCTCTGTGGCCAAAAGTCTCGCATAAGCACCGATCTCGACACCTCTCCGTACTGTCTATTAGGCGAGGTCAATTCATAGTACAACTTTCTGCTGTGATTCTGATCAAGCAAGCTTTCCCTTTCCGTAATCTGCGGCGAGGAAACCTCTGGTGTCACTAAGAGATCATCCAGTTTGGACTCGAGTTGAATTCTATCATAGGAACTCATCAGAGCGCCATCTTGTACTTTATGCACGACCTTATCCGAACATCATGTTCAAGACAACTTTCCCGCAGTTCCCAGAGACCACAATATTGATAGCACTTTTCAAGAATGTCGAGAACGCACAGCAACTGAAGGAAAACCTCATCAAGGGAAACGAGCAGTACGATTTCAGCTTCATCAATGCAGACAACATAATAAGCCAGAAACAGGTGGTATCAGCCATCTACAAGACTCTGGTGGACGATAGAAACAAAACAACAAAGTCAAAGTCCCTCAATACGGAAATCATACTCAACCTCTCTCCCTTTCGAAATGTAAGTTTATGTATGCGATTAATGCTAACAACAGATCATGGATGCACTAAACAAGTTTGGCATCTCCAATAACTGTTCAAACCTCGTTGTTGTCAAGCTTTTGAAAAAAGCCCAACCCGAGGACGTAATGAGCCACCTGGAGTCCATCATAAATGGCAACTCTCTACCGTTTGAAGACATACACCAGCTGACGAATTTGGAGGTTTTGCGTAAAAACTACAAGCTGGGAAGCTCATTCGATGCCGCAAAACTGCCAACCATTCTTGTTGGAGTGACGCAACTAAAGGGCTAAACCCGTTCTTCTGCAATAAAACAATCCAACCCAAATAGACTGTCACTCAATGCCCGTCTGTACAGATCGACCAATTTGAACCCACTGGGCTTGAATGTACTATCCTTTTCAATCAACTTGTGAACCACAGGCTCATAGTAGTCATACATTTCAAAAGACTCCTCTCTGTCCCCTTGGAATGGGGTGAATGGTGTTTTAGGCTTTTCCGCAGTCTGTTCCACTTCCGAGGCTGAAAGTTGCTGTTTCTGAAAGGAGAGCGCCTTCATCACCTCGTCAAAATGCTTGCGTCTAGAATTGGTCTTCTTCAGGCTATTCTCCTTAGCCTGTGCCAACTGGTGATCTTGGAACCCTTGCATTTCATTAAGTTTCTCCATCTGCTCCAAGCTCTTGATACTCGCATCGTCCTCCATGGCTTGCTTGTCGTAAAGCTTCTTCTCTTTGGCAATCTGCTTGTCGATATCTTG
This sequence comes from Citeromyces matritensis, assembly GCA_030570875.1. Classification (NCBI taxonomy): domain Eukaryota; kingdom Fungi; phylum Ascomycota; class Pichiomycetes; order Pichiales; family Pichiaceae; genus Citeromyces; species Citeromyces matritensis. The sequence continues at coordinate 20,909 of JAJLWQ010000371.1, forward strand.
ACTTTTCAAAAAGTTGGAGTAGTTGTTGCTCTGCTTCAGTTGATTGATCTTGATCTGCTCCTTATTGAGAGCCTCGTACTCTTTGAGCTTCTCCTCCGTAGCTTCTAGATTCGTCTCATTCACAATATTGTATACAATCTCTTCAACTTCTTCCAAGTACCTATTGTACTTGTCCAGAGAGTCGAAATCGTCCTCCACTTTGTTGTACACTTTGAGAACCCGGTTTCTCACATCGCACTCTTTCTCTATGGTGAGATCCTCAAAGATCTGAGACTTGAATCTGTTCTTTTTCAGAATCTTGTTGCAATTCGGATAAGGGCACTGTGTTGGTCCCAGCGAGAATATTCGATCCACGCACGATTCACAAATCTTGTGGTAGCACTCTGGGTTTATAAGAAAAACCATAGACGGCGACAGATACCGATCAGTCTTACAAACGGGACACATGTCCCTCTCTTCACTTTCCTCCATACTATCTGATGATAATTCCAGCTTTGAGTGGTACACGCCTCATGAACTTCAAGAGGGTCTCCAGTTTCCTTGCACCAGTTGGAGTGCTGGCAGGACTGGGGTACCTAGAGTTTATATACAGCTTCAAGCTGTGCTATCAGGAGATCTACCGACATCTGGGATTTCGTTCGACTAGTATTGGTCTAATTGTTGGCTTGAACATTGTATTCGTCATCCTGCTGATCACATGGTCTCAAACAGTAATTATAGGTCCTGGTAAACTCGAACGCGTTCCTCCTTATGATTTAGAGAACCTACCCGACATTTTCGAGTGTAATGAAGCGGGAATGCTATTTTGGTGCTCAAACTGTCAGTCTGTGAAAGTCAATCGGAGTCATCACTCATCCACTCAAAACTGCTGTATACCACGATTCGACCACTTTTGTCTATGGATCGGATGCAATATTGGACAGCGCAACTATAAAAATTTCCATCTTGTGGTTGTTCTGTTCTTTGCATACTTCCTCTACATCTTTGTTACTTTGACTGTGTATGCCTCTAGGATCAAATCGTTTGTGAGTATCACTGGGATGCTGATGCTCAACCCCAATATCGTGGTACTGTATATAGTGACTGCATTCTGGCTGGTACTACTGGCGTTGTTCATTGTTACGCAAATAATTTCCCTCAAACTGAACCGCACCACAATCGAGGACCTTAATGAAAAGAGATTGAAAAGACTAGAAAGAAAAAGTCGAAAAAAAAAGTTGTCCGCCGACGAGCTGAATCTGCAGAGGTCAGTGCAAATGTTTGTGAATGTGAGAACCTCAACCGGCGTGCGCGTTGTTCTACAGTTACAGCCGAACGATCGTCCGTACGATAAAGGTTTTTACGCAAACTGTGTAGAGTTTTATGGCTCGACAAACCCACTGAAGTGGTTATTGCCTTGTTTTGCAGGCACCTCAATTACAGCTGTTGAGAGCGAGTTTGGCTCCACGTTTATAAAAAAGGTCAATCAGAGGATATCTGAAGGTGATGGCACAGCATTGTACTGATGTCACACAAGTCCAACGGGGTTCTGTTGAGAAGAAGTAGAATAGACGGAACGAAGTGTTACATGCAGTTTATGTACACTCCGTTTCAATGAGGAACTCACACAGTATTTCACAACTTGGAGTTTTTCGAGACATCTATTGTTTGGGTTGATCAAGGGGCGAAAAACAAACGAATGAAAGAAGACTGGTATCAATGGTGGCCTTTACATATCAATGATAGGAAGGATTGTCTATTTGCACAAGACAGGCCTCATTGAGAGCTAGCATTCCATGACACTCATTAAAAGAAGAGTGGGTTGGTCTCCCTATAGTGGAGTCAATCGATTCCCATGTTGAGAGGGTGTTTCTGTTTTTTTTTTTTTTCGAAAAATGGGTACGAATTCATGAGGTTGACCAATAAAACAGTTTGCCCGGATCAATGATCATTTCAGCTCTACGACACTGAAAACTTGTTAAGACGGCATCCCTAAAATGGCTGATGTTCATCTATATGCTTGCATCAAAAATGCTGACGCAAGGAGGTGCACGCTGACAAAGAAGCTGATTTTGACAATGAGCCCGATAGTTATTATGTTGTCAGTGACTACGTTTTCCGTAAGGCTCCAATTAGAAAAAGTCCAGCTTTTCCGGTTTAAACCAAACGCGCGTCTGAATTTTCGAATGAGGGAAACAACTAATGAAGGACAAGAAAAAACTTTACTTGACGAGAATGATGAATCGTTTTGACCACCTTGATTAAAAAAGTCTGACTGAAATGGGTGAGACTTCTATCGCTTCATCCAAAACGATATGTAATGATGAGTAATAATTCACAGTGTTTCAGGATTGTGAGACTGGGATTCGAGGTTTCGGCTTAAGACTACTTGATGTGTTTTGAGCATACTGTGAGATCGAGCCTGTTAAACAACGACAATCAATGCTCAACAGATCATCTGCGAGAATATTTCACAGATAATCCTGAATCTGTTCTGGAAATCATTCTCTCAAACCGGGCTCAGCTCATTGTATAAAGCCCCGGACATGACCGCCTGTCATATCCCTCACTAGCTTCTCCTGCAAAGACTGAGTATCCCAAGTTCTGAAAGATAGCAATCCATTATCTAACTATACTCACCGCATGCTTCCAACACACAACGCAGTACTCCATCAATGAAAACGCCCTTGCGCAACCTCACTCTACATGGGAATACCTCTCGATCAATAACCTCTCCATGGCAAGAGTCTCGTGTCTATAGCCCGCGCGGATATCTGGCACATTTGTCTTTTCGATATCGTTCCCATGCTCTCCCTGGTTGACAAAAGACGCTCCCAACCAGTGCCTCTTGAGCTCGTACTCAAACCCACTCTGCATTACAGAGTTCCTGGCCAGCTCACAAAGATCAACGTTGGAAAGCTTGTATATCTGCGCAGCGACAGAGTACTCCTCCATGAGGGGCTCTCTGGTGTAACTGAACTGAAGCGGGTCATCGGTGGAAAGCGACACATTCAGGCCCTTTTTGAAGTACGAGTAGAACGGATTCTTGTCGTAGGTCAAGAACAAGGCGTTATTGGACAAGGGCGACATTGCCACGGGGACTTGGTCCAAGTAGTAGAGATACTGCACGAATGGCAGCTTTCTCAGAAGGATCCCATGATTGATCCCCTCAGCAACAAGATATGAAGAGATCAAGTGCTCTGGGTCTCCTGCCTCGCCTGAATGAGGACGCAGCACAAAAGTGTTGAAGTTGCGCTTGGCTCTCCAGTGATTCAGCGAAGTCATGTTGGCGTACAAGTAGTAGAGCTGGTAGGAGTAAGGAGGGCTTGTCGGGGAATCCCAGTGTCTTGCAGTGGGGAATTTCCTATAGAATCTGTTGTCGCTTTTAGACTCATCGTCCACCGAGTCGAATCCCACCACTCTTTGAAGCAGGATGTGAAGTTTTGGGTGAGATTGAGGATTTTGCGTCACTTCGAAAAGAGGTAGGAACAAGTTGCGTATAACTTCTTGGAACGAGTTGACAATGCCCTGCTTCTTGTACACATCGTACAGCCGTGGAATCTGAATCAGCCACCTCACGTTATGCGAGAAAAGCTTGTTATCGATGACCCATTCTGCGAGTTTGTCCCACTCGTCCACAGAACGGCCGTAAATGGAGATCCTGTACTCTGTCATCTGGTACTTGGAAGCCTCCAAATCGTCAAACACTTCGCGGGTGATCTCGGCAAGATACCTTCCGTTGATGTAGTTGTCTGTCTTGAGAAAGATCTCCCTCAATCTCGACTCGCCCACCGGGTTGTACTTGAGGTTGAACTTGTCGAAACGGTGGAACGTGTCCTTGTGAGCATGCATGTCCAAAGTATCAATACTCAAGTCGTACGCTGTCAGACCGAGCGATTCGAAAACTTGAGCCAAAGTGAGCACCTTGCCGTCACGGAAAATTACCTCTTCGTCAGCACAATGTCTGATTTTATGCTTGATAAACCGCAAAAGATGCTTCTCGTTCATGCACGCAGAGTGGTGAACGTGAGTGTCCACTTTACGCACGTTGTAAAAGTCTCTGTGCGGGTTTTTCTTGGACACCGCCGTTTCCTGGTAGTCGTTCAGCAAAGAGAACAGATTCCACTTGGCCTCCAAGTACTGGAGCCTCTTGAAGGCAAACGACTTGGCAGGACCATCAGACGCAGCGGTGATGATTTTCTCCATGTCCATGTAGTAGTCACGGATCGTGGGTACAGCCACAAGCGGAGTTTTCGTTGTAGAGTCGATCGCCTGGTACACATCGGCATCGTCCAAGACAAAGGTGACGTTTTCATCGATGGAGGGAATATCGCATTTCGCCATATCAAAGTCTGCACCCTTCTTCCAAACTTCCTTTTGCGGGTCGAATTCCTTCTTATTCTCGTCCGACTTGAACCTCCACGTTGGTTTCGGAGGCGCAGGATAGATCTTCCACCCGGACTCGGAAGGGTTGTTTTTAGGGTTGTCTGCAAACCTCTGAAGAGACAAGCTCTGGTACTTTCTTCTCGCCTTTTGGCATTGAGCAATTCTTCTATAAATAGTCAGCAGCTCGTCCGAGAGAAGGTCCTCTGTGGCGTTGTGGTCATTCTCCAGAACACTGCCTAGTTTAAAGTGGGTGTGGTGAAGTCCCTTTCCGGATGCAACGTCATTAGGACTAGGTTCTTTTTCCGGTGGATTTTGAGCGTCTGCAAACGACAGTCTTCTTTGGACACCATTTGTCAGGGCTTCAAACACACGCACTTTGGCTTCGTGCTCTCTGATCATTTTATCCTCGCCGTAACTGAAATGTGCAGTAGACATGCTACGCGATGGATCATTGGAGCTTCCCTCCTCTGGCGTGTAAGTCAAATGCTTTCCGTCTTCATCGTATTCCAAAGGGTGATCACTTGGTGGTGCGGTTTCCATAGGACTGGAGTCCAAGGGGCTCTTGTCGTCGTACTGTGGCTTCCACATCGTTGATGAAAATGTCTGGATGAAAATGTCTGGATGCGACTCTCTGAAGCGATTCTCTGAAGCGAAGCGCAAGAGATGCTTGTAAGATCAATTTGTGGTTACATCAACTTGCAGGAGGGCAACCTTTTTGTCTCGGTGATTACTTGGTTCAATGCCGACACATTGCCTTTTCTATGCTGCTGACTAAGTGCTCAAAAAGTGCTGCACTCAGCTGGTGCCGTCGAGTCATATGTTGTACGCATATTCCTTCTGCTTTTACAGGTTCCCTATTCTGTCTGCTGCCAGCATAAAAGGGCATTTCTGCCCATATAGGGGTGTCGAGGTTTTAGTGTTTTAGCTTCTTCGAGCTATATAGGGGTTCCTCTATCTGTTCATCCACTCCAGTTATCAAAGATGCCACACGTAATCAGGCGGTCTAGGACCAAAGCCATTGAAAGAGCTTGTGAATTGGCAAAAGTGCAGTCAAAATCAAGATGGATTTGATGTTACAATTAAGGGTGTTCCTATCTTCTTTTCTTCCGCAACTCCAAGCTATTGCTCACAGACAGGCCGTCGTTTAAAACCTCATTCCCGACAATGATTTTTGTGACTTTTGGAGAAATTCATGCACTTATTCTGTTCTCTGAAGAAGTAAATTTAGTTTACACTAAATGCGAAGAGATTAGCTCTGCAATAATACCGCGCTTCAGTCTGAATACTTTCTTGACAATCAGTTCAAAGAGGTTGCCGATCTAGCTGGTTGGGTATTAGAGAACCGTTCAGCCTTATGATAAGATTGATCCTCTTCTTCAAATCTTTAGTCTTAGTGTTTCAATTCTAGCGAAAACACCAATCTTTAACAAGGGAATTTTCTTTAATGGAAAAGAGTCGAACTTCAAACTCGATTTCAAAGTGGACATTCCCTCCAAACTCGGATTCCTTTCCACTCACAGGGATTGACGTTTTAGCACTCTCTCTTAAATGCCAAGGTTCCATGTCCGCGTGGCAGGTACTATAGGTTTGACTAGTCAATGAGAAATTGAGGTGATAAACGGTGTTAGTCAGTTTAGCTGAGTTTTTCAGAGAAGATGTTTCTAGTTTGATTTTTGCTTGTTTTGAGGGGTTGTATAAGCGGCTCGTTACTTCATGTGATGCTGCAACCTTACAGTGTGTGGTACACCATGAGTGAGACACAATTATGTATACTCATGCTTACACGTGTACTGTGATCTTTGATACTCAATGTCTCGAGGCAGCATCTCAAACTTATCTCGTCTCCTCTTGATCCTCTGTTCGTTGAGCCCAGTTTATTCATTGGTATCTCATCTCAATAGAGCTCATCCAGGGATTCTTTTCACTTCACGAATTTAAGCTGTGAATTAAAAGAACAGTTTCAAGCCGTTTAGGTAACAATGTCCAAGTATGAGGCGATGTGCTTGTGATGGACTAATGGAAGAGACTTTGATGTTAATTACCGCAGCATTGTAGTGGAGGAATTTCACAGAAAGATGAACTCTGATTTCACCAGGTGCCAGATATCTGTCACGTATGGAGTCTGTGGTGCACAACATTCTCTTTGGCTTGCTTCGATGTATCTGATCAATCTGATGTTGAGATATACTGACTCTACTCGTATCAGGTAACCAGAGGATTTGTGAAGCGAGAATTGGCTAGGGGACGTTTCTCGTCATGAATTGTCCCACTTCTAGAAGACAGTTAATTGATGTGCGAAGAGTTTCATTCATACCAATTCAGCCTTCCTAAGGTACCAAACGGGCGATTGGATTTGGTATTTTTTTCTTTAGTGCGACCTCATCAAATGCTACTTTAGTGAGGGCGTGAAGATGCGCTTTTTCCTTCTATGACTGTGTGCATTGAAATCTGCCATCCACCAAAGATAAACCAAATATTTTATCTTGTAAGCTGCTCATGCATAAGGGACAAATCAAGTTGCGATTGTTTTCAGCAACCTCTAAGCAGGCCATACTGGCTTTTTCGTCAAACGCCTCTCTGCTCACCTTCTCGAGTTATTTTTATGTCTGACACCAAACCAAAAAAGTCAATCTTTTAATGCCTCTATTGCCGAGATGTTTATCAACAGGAAGGCAGCATCGTATTTGCTCACGCAAACATGTAACTGGGGTTCTAAAGTGTGACTATGAACCACCAAACGCCTGGCATGCCAGAGAGTTAGCAAACATAGTACGGTTAAATATCTAGAGGAAGACTACAATATCCTTTTGTGATACTAATTAGTCCCAGGACGTTACCACAACTTGTTTTCTCCTTCTTTCGGGTGTCGTGCTTCGACGGGCTCTGCTTTAGGTTTCGAAATAAGGGGCAACCTAGGGCAATAGGATAACCAAAAGAAAAAAACGCGAGTAGATAAAGTACATTGTGTTTGAGGAGTTTTTCAGAAATTGACAAGAATACAGTACGACGCAGAGGGGGGTTTTGACTGCATGTTTTCTGGTCTGATTCCCCTGCTAAAGTATCATCTGGCGGACATGATTAGTCTTAAATGGAAAAAACATTCCTGTTGAGATGTCTAGTATGACTGATTTGGTCTAGCTTTTTTGAAGAGATTGATTTGAGATCCCCGAGCCGTGGTATTTAGAAGACTTTGAATATCAGTCCGGAAGGTACTGAATTGAATTAAACTCAATTTCAAGCTCACTCACAACTCAATGATGTGTATGCACTTTTCAAAACAAAATCATATCCTACGACAATGTGCAAATTTCAAGGCGATAAATTGATTGCTTTAACACCTAAGATGAGTCGTATGGCTCCAGGCCTTGACGATCATCTTCCTAGTCAAGCCTGACATCCTTAACTGTTTCTCTGGATGAAAAATCCAACTCCTTAGCAAAACTACAACATTCATTACCGTACATATAAGCCTCGACCTAGTTTGAAAGGTCAGTCACCCATTCCCACACTTTCATAATCTCACCGTGCACTTCAACAACGTTTCTACTCACGTTACTATTCAGCTCAACGCGTTTTGTGACCAGCTCCCAGATGGTATTTTTGATTTTTGCATTCTCTTCATTCAAAAGCAAATCTCTAAGCTGAATTGAGCCGATAAAAGGTTTTGTCCTTTCTGACGAATCGTCCTTCGATGAGCGAGCCTGGGCTTGCAGCTTGTCGAGCACTGCGCTCACCAGTTTAGCCACTTTATGTTCTCTTTTGCGAATCCTGACTGAACGATTGCGCAAGAATCTGAAGGTGAAGATGAAAAACAAAACTCCTAAAATTCCAGCTTTATACTTGAGTATGGCTCTAACGAGGTTCTTTTCGAGTCTACATTTGAAATCAAGCTTGGAATAGGACGTCGACCGAATAACCGTGTTTTGGTTTTGGTCAAACGTTTCGTTATTGGAGGGAACTCGTGAGCCACCGTGATTGCCTGGCTCACATAACTGTTTGTTAGCTGAAAACGGAAAAATAAAACATGCCTTACAGTAATTTCAGGTTCGGTCTCCAGATCTTTGAGAGTCTTTGACCAATAGTACTCAAACTCAGAGTCTGACATCCATTCCTGGTTGTTAGTATGCAAGTAAAAAGCACAACTTACAGCTTTCAGCTCATGAAGAAGATCATGGAGCTCCTTAATGGAGAAACCAGCAACTTCTTGGTCTCCGTCACCACATTTTACCATGGCGTTTCTTCTGCGCAGAGTGTCTAGTGAGAACTCTGTCATTCTGGCAATCTTTTCAGCCTTTTTAGTATCGGGAACACATGTTTTTGCCCTTGGGATAAGCCCAAATAAGTCGACCCCATTTTTCTTGGCTACATAGTCCGGAAGGCATTCAAGTTCAAACTCTGGAAGGCATTCTGCGTGTTTAGGGCACGGGACACATTTCGGTCTGTATTTCGACAAAATGTCATCGAGCGATTCAATCTTTTCAACCATAAATGCTGGAATGGTTTCTGAGTCACAGACAAAGAACTTTTTATCAATCTCATTTCCGCAGTAGCCAATATTGATCTTCTGAGCTCTGAACCACGAAAACCCAAGGGCAGCCGTTAGCAATGAGAGGGAAATGAAAAAAGTGCCAAAAATCTGTTTCCAAGAGACGGGGACTGGTATCTTGGCTTCTTTTACAATTTCTTCTTGTTTTGATTCATTTTTATCTGAATCAATGTCCATCTTCTTTTGTGCTTTGTTGAACTTGTCGATATCGTCCTCAACGCTGAACAATTGGGGGGATGGTTTGATGACGCTGCTGTTTTTCTTTTCAGAGATGGGAGAAGCATAATTGGAGATGGGAGATGAAACCTTCTTTTCCGGGACAACAACTTCATTTGTCTTTTCCGTCAAAGTCTCTTTAGGAGATGGAGAGAACTTGATTTCATCTCCAAGAGAGTACAATTTTTTGCTTGGAGTTTTGACCTCGTTGAGATCGCTCTTTTGATCGCTCTTTTGATCGCTCTTTTGATCGCTCTTTTGATCCACTTTCTGCTCCACATTAACTGACTCGCGGTCAAGCTTCAAGGGCGTCTTGTTCAGCTTGACTTCGTGGTCGATTTTGGAGTATTCGTCAGTGGATGACTCTTGGCTGGCGTAGTCACTCAAATCCAATTTTGGCTTGGACTTCCGAGCTAGTTTAATCTTTCTTTCCTTGTGAGGTTCTGCTTTGACTTCAGACTCTTCCGGCCTTTCTCGCTTCTGAGGCACCATTTTTACTTGATCCTTTACTTGAAACACATTAGAAGAGTCGTTTTTGGGCTCCATTTTCGCCTCATTTTTCAAGTCACTCTTCAAACCCGGAATAACATCCTTCTCCTCTTCAACAAACAATGACTTCTTCTTTGACTTTTTCGACTTTTTCGGCTCATCATTCTCGTCATTGCGTTTAACCGGAGAACGACTTCGAGATCTCGATTTCGACTCATCCCGCGAATGGTGTTTTTTGGACACCTTTGATCTGCCGTGGTCATTCTTTCCCTTGACATGAGTGTTGAATAGCTTTACAAGTTCTGACTTTTTTTTGGCCGCAGAGTAATCTACATTTTGTTCCAATAAAATAGACCGCAGTTGGCTCACCTTGAGCGCTTTAGGATCAAAGTCTGAAAGTTAGCGTTGGAATTCTCATAAACTTACCTGACTGAAGATAGTCACGTTGATCCATCTGTGTGTGAATAAACAATGGATTGGTTGTGACACGACTCATCGTATTTTTGATGCTTTTATTATGGTGACGTTATTTCGATGAAGAATTGAGGTTTAAAGGAATCGAACAGATTTTTCGGACATTTCTAGAGGGTAGAGAGTGATTCGCCAACGAATCCATTAAGGTATTACGCCGTTGGTTTTTTTTTTCACTGTGTCAGAGTGCTTGCAATGAAGTGAAGCGAACTTAAAACACATTACTGATGTCATTAGAAGGAAAAGTAAAATCAATTTCCACTTTCAGAGATGGTAGCGATGGACCCATTCACAGCTCATCCATCAATCTATAATGATCAAGTCTTCATATCGCCGCAAAGAATAATTAAAAAATACAAGTCCAAAGAGTTATCTGTAACTCGTTCTCTGAACAGATGTCGCAATAGTGGTGTTATGGTTCAAGAAGCGACTTTGACAACCCGCTTCTCAAGTTACAGTTGGGAAGTGTTGAGAGGTAGACTCCGCAGAAGGACATGTCCCGGATGAATGATGAAGAGAGCATATATTCAACTTGTGATTGTGGATTCTACAATAAAAATTCACCTAAGACAATCTCACAGAGGGGCCATCACATTTCTGATCGACCAAAAGCTCTCATTGGCCCACTTTATAAATCTATCACCTACTTTATAAATCTATCACCTTTATTCCAACTCACTCCTAGCTCATCTAACCCCTAGCAGCCCTGAAATTGAAAGCTGACCGACAAAGAGGACAAGTTGAAGCCCCAGAGCTCTTAAACCACTTGTAAAGACACCCGGAATGGAAACGGTTGTTGCAAGTGGAGCAGCTTTTTGTTGGAAGAGAATGATCTGAATGCAGAATAGAGTAACAGATAGCACATTCTTCGAAACCGGAGAAATGCAGCTGAACATTTCTGTTAAAGAGCTCAACCGCCTCCACAATGGTGCCGTTTTGCGATGAGACAACTCTTTGTGAGGAAAGCAGCCATGCCTTCCATTGTGCTTCCTTGACCCCAATTCTCTGTGGTCCCTCAACAATAATGTTTGACAATGGGTAGGAGGGAGGAATTCTAATGGACATTTCCATGCGCTGCTCGTCAATGAGGTATTGTGACTTGACCTCATTGGTCACTCTATTTATCTTGAAACTGAGATTCTCATCGTTCAGATTACTGCTCTCTCCCAAAGCCTGTTCTGCTCCATCCAAATTTTCACTTATCAAGATGGGACAGATGTACTTAACACTGAACTTTTCGATGTCAATCTTTTCCTGGCGATTGCGGATATCGAGGAACCACTGCTGTGACAAAGACGACAAATGCTTGAAAACAAGGTAGTAAATGTGACACGTCAAATGCTCAACCTCTTCTTTCAAGCTGGAGTAGCCTCCTCCAATGACTTTGAATTCACTGGGTGATGCAAAAGCATCGTTTGCCCCGCTCAGAACAAGCTCGTTTGCGGCAAAAGTCAAAAAGGTGTTCACCACGCCCGACGTCTTGAGTTGGTATACGTAAGCTTGTCTGATCAGGTAGCTGATATCCTTGAAGTGGTCCAGGATCAAAATCCACGACAGCAAATACTTGAACGAAGGATAGGACACTTGGCCTAGCTCCCAGTGCTCCTCACTCGGTTCAAGCACATTTTGTATCAGACAAACAGGTATTTTAGGACCATTTTCAGGGCTGGAGTCGCTATCGTGCTTTTTCAGTTCGAATTCAACAACAAAGTCTTGCTGATCCTTTACGATAATCCTGTGCAAAAGTTCGCACGCAACTCTCTGTACATGGATCGACTCAGAGCTGATAAGCTCGAGTAGTCGCGCTTTGAATGGTATACACACTTTGAGAGGAATTGTTTCTTCTAAAGCTTTGACAAGTAGCTGTTCAGTAAGCAAAAAGGGCGATGATCCATTTTGGATATCACCCGTGACAAACAGCAGCTCAATAATATCTTGCTGTAGGTCTGCAGACCCGGCTGACCACTCCTCTACGAGATGCTGATGCTTCGAGAGCAGCAGATAGTTTTTGAGCGTAAAGAACTCTAATGGCAAAGCATTGATGGAGGCATTCTCCCACTCAACCGAAACCATTCCTGCAGAGTCTCGACACAGCTTCCAGCTGAGTTGAAGCGTTTTTTCAAAGATGTCGCCATGATGCTCGAAACCTCTCATGAGGTTCATGCACAAAACAAGCATTTGCACCCTGATCGATACAAATTCGCTTTCGAAGGCGACGTCAGAGTCCAGCCAATTAGACAAGTCCCTTAGGACCAGAGATAATCTTTGAGCTGGAACTGGAATGAAAGAGAGGTCATTTACGTCAACGTCGAAAAAGTTATTCAACAGAGTAAGGTAAAGACGACCTTTGGTTAAAATATCGTTGGTTCTCATTCCAATCAACTCTGAGGCAAACACATTTCTCGCCCGGTCGAACTCGTCAGCTGAAAGGAACTTTTTGGCTCCAACAAGTATACCTGCCAGCTGAAGAGGTTGTTGCAGACATTTTTTCAGCAGAGATGATTCAATTTTGAAAGGCAGGCGAGACTCAGACGACAAATAGCAGGAGATTATCGTTGTCATAACTCTAGCATGGTAATAAGCTATGGGCCCCGTGTTGCTCAACTCTTTGTTGATTGTGCGAAAAACATCAGCTTCAAAACCACTAGTTTCACCCATGAGAACCTCTTGTGTAAGCCCATTGGATGGTTCGACGATGAGCTTCTGCAAGAGACTGTCGACTTGTGGTTTGAGTTCGAGCAGAGAGTCATTTATTCCCTCCTTGACAAATGTCAAATCTGCAGCTAGCTCTCCCACCAGACTGATAAGCACAACGCCCTTGGCTAGATTCGCTGTATTTTCTTCGGAAGGAAACTCTTTAATAAGAGAGAGGAGAAACTGGGCAGCCGAAGTCATTTGTGTGATAAGGACCGGATCAAGAGTATCGTTGCTCTGCGTCTGATCGCATAGGTAGAGATTGCATCCCAGACCGTTTGATATCGCTAGATTATAATCCACGCGGTTTCCAACAGCCGCTTTGAGACTTTCGGAAATCGAGTTTATAAAGAGGGAAAAAGTCATCTCAGAAAGCGACTCCCCCATCATGCGCACCACATCTAAGTAGTGTCTCTCGGAAGCTGATTCCTTGAGGGGCTCATACTGCAATCGATACTGCAGAAATGCGTTCACGTACACACTCTGTAGCTCTTTGTCTGACTCCAAGTCTTGTTCAAAGTTGCTCAGAAGTTTAAGAGAAGAGGCTTCTGAGGAAGACCACAAATAGACTAGAAATGAAAGACCCACATCTTTCTTTACAAAGTCAACCATGAGATTGTGGTCATAATGTTCGCAACACTCCTTGGCGAAATTTGCAAGACCCTCATCGGATTTCTGCGCCGACGAATAAAGATTGAGCAAAATGGATGGATTCAAAAACTCGAACAAAGTGCTGCTGACATTGGAATCAGGGCTCTGTGTTATTTGCTGCTGCGACGACTTCTCATGGATATACTTTTGTATATCAGGACAAGCATCGAGATTGACATTTTTCATTCCCTTCATCGCATCCAATACTCTTAATGCGTTGGCATCACCGGTTCTGCTCAGAGCGAGAAACACTCCATTGAGCGATTTGTTCACAATGTCTTGATCGGCAAACGGAAGACAGCTGTACTCCGTCAGTGATCGCAAGGGAGGTTCAGTATAGCTTTCAGACATATAGAGCGGCAAGTGAGAAATGAATGGGTCGATTTGCGATTTGAACTCACTTCTTCTGGTCTTTAAAAGAAGCCACATGAAATGGAAACTAGAGGATGGCTTTTTCTCCTCCTTTATCGAAGACACAGTGTTGCTAGCAATCTCATCAATTGGCTGTTCGTGCGGAAGCAAAATGTTGAAGGCGTTCTCCATCAGAAGAAATTCCTCCGCAGGTGAATTATTGGGGAACATATTCTGGATCAGCACTTTGATATCCTGAACCAATTGCGTATCATCGGAAAGAAAGTCGGACACTTGATTTAAGGCGGCTTTGCTCATTCTCTTGCGTAGTACATCAAACAAGAAAGGCTTGAAGTGGAGTGTTACTACTTCGGGTAAGCTCGCAGAGCCTTTTTTGAGAATTTCGAGGTAACATTTCCATGCACCTTCTGAAAACCCCCTCAGTTTCTCATTTTCGACATTCTTACCTAGAATGCTCAACAGCTGGAGTACATCTTTTTGAGATTGATAATCAGTCACAGTGACAGGAAGCTTATTCAGCAAAGAATATAAGAACTTGTAGTAGCATTCATGAGACGAACATGAACCCAGTTCAAGCAAATTGATCAACTTTTGTTTAGGTCTCTTATCAAATTCCCAGAATCCCGGATCAAAATCATTCAAACAACAAATCGCTTGAAGGATAGAATTGATGATTCCAGAGTACAGTATTGGTTGATTTGTCTTTGGTAGTTTCATTATCTTGAACATGGAAGAGGACATCTTTGACAGAGTTTCAGGATGAATCAACTGCTTCTGATAAGTAACTAGTGAAGTCACCACTGATAGCAAAGACTTTTTAACTTGCAAGTCCTTGCTATTAGCTAGGTCCCACAATTCATCAAGAGACAAGATATCAGAGTACTCTTGAGCGTACTTTTCAGAGTCTCCGGCGCTGAGGAGATTGGAAAATATCTGAGAGCAGCAAATTGCAACTCTAGAGAACTTTGCATGGCGTTCATCTGCATTGACAACTCTTTCATCGGAGAGGGTATCTGAGTTCTCCAGGGAGATGGCGTGGAACACAAATTCCAAGATTTGTTTTTCAAACAACTTCCATAGCGCCTCAATCTTCTCTGCTGATGAAAAGGCATCATTCAAAGAATTGGAGGTTGCCTTCGAAACAATACGGTCATTATCGTATAGGCCGCTGAGCCACGACGGGACGGTATCCTTTAAGTATTTGGCGTATTTTTTGCCTAAAGCTTTAACAATCGTTGATTGCGCTTTGTGCGATAGTATTCTAATGTTCCTTGAGTTGTCTATACTTAGTTTGGGGTAAAGCTGAACCCACATGGGAACAACCACGTCATCTAAAATTTGAGGTTCGAGAAGATTTAAAAACTCGTTCATCGCTTTTTCTTTAGTGATCTCGTCCTTTTTCATTAACGACTTGAAAATGATCTTCAAAACGGGTGAGTCAATGAGTTCAGGGTTAGGATTTCCTGTGATGTAGTTCAAGGAGACCTCAAATCCATTATTCCCGAGAGCCTGGGCCCCGGATGACCCGAAGGGATTCGAAAACCTGGACAGTTAGACGTTGGTGACGGATGAACTTACGAATTCATGAAATTTGAAGATCCTTACACCGCCTTTTTTTACCTAAGAATGGAGGTGGTTATATGTATCTTTTGCTTTACTTACTCCGAACCTTTACTTTTGGGCATTTATTCTGAAGCCGTATACTGTACGGTATTCTAGGACGACCGGATTTTCCTCTGCTCATTCATCAGTGGCACGCATTAGACTGGAAGAACATATTGTAAGCCGTTGTCAAGATATTTTGGGTTCAATAACTATTGTCAATATCTGAGTTTCAACCTCAAGGGAAAATCAGTCTTCTGTCCTTTTACAAGATCGTACCCCTACAAATAATTAATCATCAATATTCGGGTGCCCCCGCTTGCCGTCATGACGCAAAGTAACACAGCACTTTATTTACTATACATTCCCTCTTCAGTGTCTCATAGAACGGCTTCAACAACATGGAGAAGCGCGTTTACGACATTCTCTCAATAGTTTACACCCTCATCATCATCTTCGTAGTCATCCTTTTCGATAAAGTCCTGATCCTGCTGATCTTGTTCTTCTGCAATAGCCTCACATGCATCGATCCAATCACTGTAAATGTCCACAGGCTGACTGAGAGAGTTTATCGGCGACTGAAAGTTCTGGCCACACACTTTACAACGAAGAGTACCTATGTTTATTTTCTTGTCTATTGTGCAGATGACAGACTTCTCGTGATTACAAAACAGACAGCTGAATTGTACATCGAGCTTTTCATTGAGTTTCTTCTGTGGCTTTCTAGTTGTTGTTTTTCTCTTTCCCATTCTTCACTAGATTCTATATCCGTACATCAATCTTGCATAATTTTTTTTTCTTCTAAAAGAAATACTATGGCTAAAAAATCAACAAAGCAATCTGTGAAGAAGCAGTCGCCTAAAAAGAAGGCCGAGCCTAAGGCAAAGGCAGACCCTAAGGGAAAAGCAGACCCAAAGGCAAAGAATGAGTCCAAAGGTAAGGTTGTCACCGGGAAACTCAAGAATGTGGACCTTGAAAAAGAAGATAAACCCGCTCAAACGACTCAACCTAAGCAGACTGCTCTGGTAGAACAGTCAACTGTGGAGAAGGTTCTGTCAGAGCTTATAAAGTTCATCGAATCGAAAAAGACCGAAGAAAAAGATGCCAAATCTTCTCTTTTTG
Source organism: Citeromyces matritensis (assembly GCA_030570875.1). NCBI lineage: Eukaryota > Fungi > Ascomycota > Pichiomycetes > Pichiales > Pichiaceae > Citeromyces > Citeromyces matritensis. Next base: position 37,437 of record JAJLWQ010000371.1, read on the forward strand.
AGGATGATGCTCAGCCGCTTTATATCCAAGTCACGTCTACAAAATTTTTCAGCGATAAAACCACTTTAAAGCCAAAAATTATTAGTATCCCGCATCGCACAGTGAACGAAGATTTCAAGATTTGTCTTTTCATCAGAGACGACGTTATCAACGATGAGCTACTGGAAAAGATCGAGAAAGCAAAAATTCCACACTTGGGTAGAATTGTTGCTGCCAAGGAGCTCAAGGGAGAATTCAAGCCTTATGAAGCAAGAAGAAAACTGATTTCCGAGTATGATATGTTCCTCAGTGATGATCGCCTTATTACCACCCTGCCCAAGTTGTTGGGAAAGACCTTCTTTGACAATTCCTCCAAGATGCCCCTGCCCATCAGACTGGCGTCGTCAAACAGTAAATCACAGGAGGGCATCTCTCTACAGACGGTTGGCAATCAATTCAAGAAAATGCTGAATTCTGTCTCTTATGTTCCACCGATGGGGGTAAACGTTTCTATCAAGATTGGTGACACTTCTTTGGAAGTTCCCAAGTTGGCTGAGAATGTGATGTCAATCGTTTCGCACTTTGAGCAGCTGAGTGACAAGAAGCCATTAAGGTCATTGCAACTGAAATCTCAGTCCTCTGTTTCTCTTCCCATTTACTACGCCGACAAAATCTACAGCGAGGAAGATGTAGCGGATGGGGAGGCTGCTGACAAAAAGCCAACCGAGTCCGAGCCAAAGCTCACGCAGTTCGAGAAGGGGCTTTTGGAACTGGCTGTTGACGAGGATGAATCCAACAAGCTGATGAGACAGAAGATGAAGAAGATCAAAACTTTGAAAAGAGCATCGAAGCAAGACGAGAGGAAAGCTAAGAAAGTTAAAGCTTGAAAGTGTCTGTGATATTCTGCAGAGATGAGTCTATATGCTAGCATTATAACGTTTTAAAGCTCTTACTTTGTTTGTCTGCAGAGACGAGGAATAATGTTATATAGTAGCAAATCTTTATCCTTCAAGGTAACACTTTGTATCCGTTCCTAAGCTCGATATCTGCGTGTCCTCCGGTCATCCCACACCCATACACCATTTTGGGCTCCAGTAGTGCATAGACAGAAAGCAGCATACATTCACTCTTTTATTATGATGGAGAAGGACAATGAGGTGACAGAACAAAACTTTCATAAACGCCGAACCATCCGGTCTTTCAAGCAAGTTGTTAGCTGCGGCTTACTTGCGGCTGTGTTGTTATATGGCTCAGGGTTTCTGGTAAACTCATTTGCTAGCTTGGTTCATGAGCACTATCTACTGCAAACATCTCACGACTTCATGGTTGCACAGCCATTGAGCTCCGATAAGTTGAGTTCCGATAAGGAAGCTTTCAATTTGGAGATGCTGCGTAACGAAAGCTTCAGGCCGGTTACTCATTCCATCCAATGGTTGAAGAGCACCGGAGTGGATGGTGATGACATGGGACGCTATGTTGAGCACACCGAAGAGGGATACACTGTAAAATCTATGTTGGATGAGAAATACGAACTCAGTGTGCTCAACACATCTGTCATTCGTTACCAAAGTAACCTTTATATTGTAGAGGACGTTATTGCATCTGACGACTTGAGTCTTGCCCTTGTAATCACCGACAAAAGGCACAACTGGAGACACTCTTTTTTCGCAAATTACTGGGTATACAACACCGAGAACGGAGATGTGCAGCCTCTTTACGATACTGACTTGGCGCTAAACAGCGAAATAGCTGTTGCAAAGTGGTCTCCAACCTCCAAGATGATCTCTTTTGTATTGAACAACAATGTGTTTGTTAAGAATGTGCAAGATTTCTACCACCCTTCCATTCAGCAGGTGACCTTTGATGGAGGTCCAGAGTGTTTCTATGGGAAACCTGACTGGGTGTACGAAGAGGAGGTTTTTGAAAGCGATAGTGCAATGTGGTGGTCACCAAAAGGTGATTATTTGGCTATCTTGAGACTCAACGACACACAGGTTCCAGAATTCCCAATTCCTTATTTCGTACAGCAGAACCATGATCCCAGCTATCCTGAATTGCGCAAACTCAAGTACCCAAAGGCTGGCTACGCGAACCCGGTGGTTGACGTTGTGGTGTTCAAAGCAACATCAGGTGAATTGGCAAAGCTTGAGGAAACTGACATTTTCTACAACGATGCTGACTTGTCCAATGATCAACGGCTCATCACAGAAGTAGTGTGGGTTGGTCCTCGGGACGTTTTGATCAAGGTGACCAACAGGGCCAGTGATGTTTTGAAGTACTTTCTCATTGATTCACAGGCAATGAGCAGCACCGTAGTCAGGGCTTATTCTGCACAGGACGATGATGATCGTAATGGGTGGTTTGAAATCGATCACAACATTCTGTACGTACCGAAGAACGAGGAAGCTGGTCGTAAGGACGATGGGTATATTGACACGATCGACATTGACGGTTTCAACCACCTGGCCTTTTTTTCTCCTGTTGGATCTTCTCGGCCAACAGTGCTCACTTCTGGCAAGTGGGAGGTTGTTGATGCTCCCTCTGCGTTTGACTATGGAGCAAACACAGTGTATTTCATAGCGACAAAAAAGTCCTCCATCGAGCGGCATTTGTACTCGGTCCAGTTGGATGGGTCACAGTTGACCAATTTGACCAATACAGCAGAGCCTGGATGGTTCTCAACATCTTTCTCGTCAGGTGCGAGATTTGTGTTGCTGAACTACCAGGGCCCAGATATCCCGTATCAGACGCTCATTGATCTTAACAGCGGTTCACGGAGGAGCATAGAGGATAATGAGAAGCTCGTTGATGCGTTGGCGGGTGTACAGCTTCCTCGAGTGAGATACGGAGAAGTTGAAGTCTCGAATGGAGTTTATGCCAACTTCATGGAGACGCTGCCTTTGAACTTCAACGAAACAAAACAGTATCCGCTTCTCTTTTTCGTTTACGGTGGACCTGGATCGCAGCTGGTGTCGAGGCGATTCCAGGCTAGTTTTTCCTCGGTCATTGCAGCCCAGGCTGATGCGGTCGTTGTGACAGTAGATGGTCGTGGAACCGGCTTCAAGGGCAAGCAATTCCGTAACGTTGTTCGCGACCGTTTAGGACGGTACGAGGTTAAAGATCAGATTTCTGCTGGAAAGATATGGGCCGACAAGAGTTATATCGATGAGACGAGAACCGCTATATGGGGTTGGTCTTATGGTGGATTCATGACCCTCAAGACGATGGAAGTTGATGGTGGCGACACTTTCAGGTATGGGGTGTCTGTTGCACCGGTTACTCAGTGGTCCCTTTACGACTCGGTGTACACTGAAAGGTACATGCACACACCGCAGACAAATGCAGAGGGTTACAGAGAGGCTTCTGTGTACAATGTGACAAGTATCGGCAAGGTTGACAGGTTTTTGCTGATGCATGGTACTGGGGACGATAATGTCCATCTACAAAACTCTCTGAAACTGCTGGATCTGCTCAATATGAACGGTATTGAGAACTATGACATGATGGTTTTCCCAGACAGCGATCACAGTATCAGTTTCCACAATGCTAACAGAATTGTCTACGACAAGATTCTAAATTGGTTAGAGCACGCCTTTTTTGAAAAGCGCGCTTCGTGTCCGGGTAACACCCGTGCGTGAGCCAACCAAACATGTTGCAAAAGCAACGCTCGCACGACCCCCCATCAATCTGAACACTTGCCACGACCAAGTTGTTTTGATAGCGTGTACCAAACAAAGATAAACAAAGGAATATTTATTCAAGGGTATAAAAAGATGGACCACCATAGAGGCAACTTAGGAAGGCAGCTGAAAAAGGAAGGCCTTGTTAGCGAGGATGATTTGAATATTGACGTTGATATTATCAACCAGCAGGCCAAAGATGAACAGCATCACCATCATCACCATCATCATCCGCACCAACATCTGATTGACGACGATTCAGCAGAGTCGAAAATCCATCAGATAATCCCGCAATACACAAATGCTGCGGCCAATGACCTCAGCAACTTGAACTTGAGTGCTTTGAAAGGAGATCACGAAGTTCTTATGGCTCGTCACCATCACCACCATCAGAATCCCAGCAGACTCAGTATGGCTACTGGGCCCGGGTCTGATGTTATCAATTCTGTTGAGGCAGCCATTCAAAAGGCAGCCTCTCTTGGCAACGGGTCTCACGAGACTCAGCAATTCTTCATCACGCCGATGATTGAAGAACAGGAATTTCACGAGACAACTACGCTAAAAGAGTTTGTTAAGGAATTTGCTAAAAAGAACGAATTTGGTATCGCGATTGCCCACTCTAATAGTAAGGCTATTTATTTTACGTGTGAGCTAGGAGGTTCTTACAGAGAAAAGAAGGCGAGAAAGGATGCTGAAGCACATGCTTATGCAACAGGACAAGATCCCAAGAAGATAGGGTCCAAAAAGATCAAATGTCCCTTCTCCATGGTGGCAAACTACTCGAAGAAGAATGGTGCTTGGAAACTGAGAATTACAGAATGTAAGCACAACCACCCTAAACTTGACCCTCTTCAGAATTTCCCTATGCTGCGTAAAAGGTCAAACAGTGTCAACACGTATATCAGGGAGCTGTATTCCAATGGCGACAAGCCTTCCACTATTCACAGTAAGCTGGAGCAGCGGTTCCCCGATGTGATGATAAAAAGAGAAGACATTTACAACGAGATCCGTATTTTGAAAAAGAGAAAGCTGGTTCCTTCCAATACGGAAATCAAGAGCAGAAAACTCACCATAGATGATGACAGCCCTCATCTTTCTCCAGAATTTCACCATCACCACCACTTGGATCCTCATGGTAACGGTGCCAACCCTTGGGGGTTCGGCTCGAACGAGGCTACTAAGAATGCAAAGCTGGTTGAGTTTGCTGCTCTGACTGTTCAAGAACAAGCGAAAAAAGAGGCTGAAGAACAAGCCGCTATGGCTGCTGCTATGGTTGATCAAGCGAGAGCTGCTCATAATCAAGAGGAGGAGCATGTTCATGGTGATGACAAGATTGACGAGAACTTGATCAACATTGATACGAGACTCATGGGTTAATTAATGTTTGCGTATTTTATTGATTTTATGTTGAAGTGTAACAATAGGTGAACAGAGCGTAACGAAATCCGAGTAATACTTGAATACCTCAACCGACCTAGCGCCCAATGTCGGTTTTTGCGAATCTTCAATACTGTTTGCATCCAATAAACCCTGAGTACGATGTTTTTTTGTAGTGAGAGCCGGGTGTTTCCAATGCTATTATTTATTCTCTGTACCCATGTAACTTGTGGATCGAAAAAGGGCAAGTTGAAGTGCCGAACTTTGATATTAGTCGTCGAACATTGCCAGATAAATCAACCAAGTACATCACCCTTTGAGCATTTTGATCATCTCAGTTTGTTGGTGATTTCTTATCATACTATGGCCCTATTCCACAGAGCCGGCCGTCAAGAAGAGTCGGTTACTGAAAGGGATCAAACAAGCGCGAGAAGGACACAATGGAAGTTTAAGACTTTTATTCATGATATCAAGTGCGAATTTGCACCAAATAATATAGAGAGTTCCTTTATATACTCCGAATCCACTGCTGCCACTCGTCTCTTGAAACCAAGCTAAGTGGAGCTTTCGTTACTCAAGGTAATGTTCGATCAATTATTTGAACTTGATGGCTTGTCTCAACGCCTTATCAGAGAGAAAAGGTCCTATGATACTTTACTCTCTGTGGGGCCAAACATCACAAGTGCAACACTTAGGCGCTCGAGTTATTATCTCTACTTACGCCATCATCCACAGGGATGTTGAATGTCAACGGTAACCTCCTCCCAGAGTGGTCTCATTTTATGGAACTCTATTTGCATTGTCTGAACATGTGATCTACCTCATGGTGGCGGAAAGACGACATAATCACGTATCGTCTGGTACACATTATCTACTCAGGAAACCCTCTATTCGCCTTTGCTTCTGCCGGTCTGATGACCACACCGGAGACGGTAAAAGTGAGATTGTCAGGCTAACACTTTTTATACTTCTCAAGTTTCCGGAACTAATGTGATGTCAATTGACAAAATCAACACTGCCTGCACTCTGGAATGTCGAGGGAGGAGGGAATAAGCTGGTCGGGTTGGAATGTGTGTGACCTGGCTTTGCATAGTCTTTCTTTGTCATATCGAAAGATCCTACCTCTCTACTCCACAAACACAAGTGTCTATTCTGCACCTTCTATTGTGGAGCAGACCCGGATGATGATCTTTAAGTCATTGTTCAAGGACGAGTTAAACACTGTCTAAACTGGAGGGGTTAACTCTTTGATATACTCGTAAACCATTGCTGTCAATCTTACCATAAGCAAGCCAAGCGGAGCGAATATCCTTTTGAATGATGCTTAATAACTAACTGCACCTATGGGGTAATCTGAACGAATAATAGAGCTGAGGAGATCATTGTGCATCAGCTCTAACACTCGGCTTTGGGAAGTTCGGCTCATTTTTCCTAGACATCAGACAATACTGGCCTAGTGGAGAGAACCTTTTATGTCAGTACTTTGTATACTTCCCTATTGAGGTGGAAGCTTAACCTTTTACTACCTCGTCGTGCATCAATAGGGCAGAGGAGCATTTCTTTGGACTAAAGTTGATGGATGATAGTGATGCTTATTGCAAAACTAGCTTAGTGGAACGGACGACTTGTGTATCGTGTGAATTACCGCTTTAATCTGGAAGGGACAATAATCTACTCCTTTGGAATAAGTATATATCTATGGTCGATAATACTATAGTGCTGAATTAGAAAACTTATCCATAGCTTAATATATATATTTAGCTCACTTGGTAAAAGTGATGAAATAGATTCTTTCAATCAAGGCTTTTTTAATGCAGCGTCAAAGGGTTTAAATCAGAATAACACACTTTTGAGTGCACTTCGAGTATCACCAATACATCCCTTCACCATCTTCGCCACCTTAACATGTCTCAACCGACAGACCCCAAGGCGGTTCCAAAAAAGGAGAAAAAGCCAGAGGAAGAAGAGCTTTCAGAAGAGGATGCTCATCTCAAGTCTGAGCTCGATCAGCTGGTCGACAGACTGAAAGAGTCTCAATCATTCGAAGTGTACACCAGCTCAATGAGCGAGCTCAAGAGAAGCATCAAAGAATCAACGTCCTCAATGACGGCTGTTCCCAAACCACTCAAATTTTTGCGTCCCCGTTACGAGGAATTGACCACTCTGCATTCCACATGGGAGGATTCCACCTTGAAGAGTCAGCTTGCTGATATACTCTCGGTGTTGGGCATGACCTACTCTGTAGACGATTCTGAGGGGAAATACAAGCGCGAGTCACTCAAGTACCGTTTGCAGTCGTCGTTCGACAACATTGGCGACTGGGGCCATGAGTACATGAGACACCTTGCTTTGGAAATTGGAGATGCCTACGAGGAAGAATTCTCCAAACCGGACAATAACAGCAAAACGTTAGTTGAACTCTCATTGCAGATTGTTCCCTTTTTCCTTCATCACAATGCTGAAGCAGAAGCTGTGGATTTGTTGTTGGAGGTTGAGTCTATCGACAAGTTGCCGCAGTTTGTCGATAAGAACACTTTTGAGCGTGTGTGTCTATACTTGGTTAGCTGCGTACCCTTACTTGCTCCTCCTGACGATATTTCGTTTTTGAGCACAGCTTTTACCATCTACCTTGCGCATTCTTGTCTGACGCAGGCTCTTACGCTGGCTATCCGTCTTGACGACGAGCAGCTTATCGAGTCTGTATTCAGTGCCACTTCCGATGAAACTCTGCAAAAGCAGCTGGGTTTCCTCTTGGCCCGCCAGAACTCGTGCTTCAAACACGAAAACCCGCAGGTGCAGGAGTGCATAGGCAATGTGAAAAAGTCTGAGTACTTCAAGTACTTGGTAAAAGAGCTCAACTTGACGGAACCGCGCGTTCCTGAAGACGTGTACAAGAGCCACCTGGAGACGTCGTTCACTTCTTCGTCGCAGCTGGAAAGCGCCAAGCAGAACCTTGCGTCGGCTTTTGTAAGCGGACTGGTGAATGCTGGTTTTGGCAGCGAGAAGCTAATTTCCGATGAAAAATGGATCTTCAAGACTAAGGACTCGGGAATGGTTTCCTCTACCGCCACTTTAGGGCTTGTCAACGTGTGGGATTGCAACGAGGGACTTCAAAAACTAGACGAGTACATGTATGTTGAACAGCCTGAAATTAAAGCAGGTGCTCTTTTGGGAATGGGTATCTCTTCGTCGTCTGTTCATGACGAGATGGATCCTGCCCTTTTGCTTCTTCAAGACTATCTCAACAACAACAACCCGGATGCCACCACCGCAATGGTAGCCTCTGCCATTGACGGTTTGGGAATAGCGTTTGCCGGGAACGAGCACGATGAGGTGCTCAACCTGTTGCTTCCGCTAATATCTGACCACGACCAGCCGCTTGAGATCAGTGCCTCGGCTGCTCTTGCTCTGGGCCACGTATTTGTAGGAACCTGCAACGGCGATATTACCTCGCAGATCTTGCAGACTTTGCTTGAAAGAGACGTTCAGGAGCTCACATCTAAGTGGGTCCGCTTCATGTCCCTTGGACTGGGACTCCTTTTTATGGGCAAACACGAGCAGGTGGATGACGTTCTAGGCACCATCGAGGCCATCGAACACCCGATCGCCCAGACCCTCAAGTGTCTGGTGAGTATATGTAGTTATGCTGGAACGGGCAACGTTGTGCAGATTCAAAACCTGCTGCAGATGTGCACAAAGAAGGAGAAGGGAGATGAAGAGGAGATAAATGAAGAGACAAAGGAGGAGACAAATGAAGAAGTCAAAGAAGAAGCCAAGGAAGATTCTCCAGACACTGAAACAACACCAGAGGGCGAATCCTACCAGGCATACGCCGTTCTCGGAATGGCTCTTATCGCCATGGGCGAAGATATCGGCCAGGAAATGTCCCTCAGACACTTTTCCCACTTGATGCACTACGGCAACCCGCTTATTCGCCGTTGTGTTCCTCTTGCGATGGGACTTGTCAGCGCATCGAATCCCAGAATGACCGTTTTCGATACCCTTTCCAGATACTCGCACGACCCTGACATTGACGTGGCGATCAATGCCATTTTCTCCATGGGCATTGTAGGAGCTGGAACAAACAACGCCAGACTCGCCCAGCTGCTCAGACAGCTTGCCAGCTACTATAGCAAGGAAAAAGATGCCCTTTTCATGGTGAGAATCGCTCAGGGCCTGGTTCACATGGGTAAAGGCACTCTATCGCTTTCTCCCTTCAACACAGAGCGGTCCATCCTCAGCAAGGTTGCCCTTGCAGGCTTGCTTACCGTCGCGGTGACCCTCGTAGACCCCAAGTCCTTCATACTGGAGGACCAGTCGAAACTCTTGTTCTACCTTGTGCCCTCCATTCACCCGCGCATGCTCATTACTGTAGATGAGACGCTCGCTCCCATCAAGGTTAATGTCAGGGTGGGACAGGCGGTCGATGTTGTTGGCCAGGCCGGTAAGCCCAAGACCATCACTGGCTGGGTGACCCACAGCACGCCGGTGCTGCTTAATTACGGAGAGAAGGCTGAGCTCGAGACGGACGAGTATCTCAGTTTGACGCATTCTCTTGAGGGGGTGGCCATTCTGAAGAAGAATCCAGATTACGTAGAACAGGAATAGATGTGCTCATATTTTGAGATGTGTACTAATGTGTTCCAGACTTTTCAATTGAGTGACCTGTAGATGTTGTTTATTAGGAACCTGATGAGAACTTTCAACTCGGTACTCATCACAATGCTTTTTAATCGCTTTTGTAGTCATTAAATGCTTATGTTTGACGTTCCACCAGCTTTCGATGTCTGTGAGTTGTCAGATCCTGACGACCAAGAATACAACTCAAGAAGAAACCAATTGACTTTTCGGTTCTTACCTTTTGGTTTGGCGTAGCGAAGGTTGATGACTGTTCTTGAATATTTTGTTCGATCATCTCTGAGGCTAAGCTGAGTTGGATTATCAATCTTCGAACAACGGACTAAGTGTTTCAGATCGATCCTGGGAAGCCAAAATGTTAAGAAAGGAACATCAGGCATAAAAAGTACACCAAGCTTAAAAGGCATAAGAGGCATAAAAATAGCCTTGCTCATGAAAATTCCGGAAAATCTGATGTCATGTAGAGTCGAACTATGGCCAATATCGGAACAAGGCATCAGTATAGAGGCAAGTTCAGAATCACAGTAATGATAAACTGATGATAAAAGTGAGAGTTTTGCTGATGTGATATAGACGGGGTTTTTACAGAACTTTATATATGGCCGGGGACGATTGAATGACTCTCTAAGCGAAATCTGGTTAAAAATCTCTTGACTTGATGCTGTTGGGGGCTAACTTTATAACTGTTGAAATCCATGATTCAAATACTCAAAACTATATACTCACCGCTTATATAGCTCTCTTATTATTCTTCTAAAATATTCTAGTATCCTCCATCCGGACTCTTCTAGCATATTCTAGCATGTATATGCGTTGACATAAAAACGAACTTTCAGTACCAGCACAAACCAATTGACTGCACAAAGATGGGATCGGGAATAGCTCGGGAATCCATTAAAAAGAGAAACCTTAAAAGTGAGGAGATGGTTAGATTGTATAGTTGAGCCTTGTTCCTCAACAACTACTTTGTAAGGTAAAAGCACCCTCGAATAATGTCTCTTACCACCTAGTGGTTATAAAGTTGAACATGAATTACAAATGATTTTTGCACAGAGGAACGCACGACGGATTCAAAAAAGATACTCGAATGCAGTATTTATTGATGGTAAAGTTGAATGCTTCACGGCAACAATATGCTGCAGATAATGTTCGAGATAGAAATGTGTTCTATATACTTTATTTGAACTCTCCAGCTTTTGAAGCCATCAAAAGACCTACAATAAGGCCAAAAAGTCCTAAAACCGAGCCGAAAATCTCAATAACAAGAATTTTGACAAATAAGGTGGAATCGGCTGCATCTGCAATGGCTGCGGTGGATCCAGTTACACCAACGGCCAAACCGCAGATCAAATTAGAGAGCCCCACAGTAAGACCGGCCCAGAACAATGAGTAACCAGTGTACAAGTTTTCCTTTGAGGTGAGCGATATCGAGTCAACAGATGCAAGTTTTGCGGAAAATACAATGGCCATGATGAGTCCATAGATAGCCACAACTTCGCAGAAAATGATGGAGATCAAATTTTTTGTGGTTATTCTAGGAGCTTTCACACCGGCTCCCAAGATGGAGGATCCGGTAATAAAGATCCCCCAGGCGGCTCCTACAACTGACATTCCTATGCAACATGCGATTCCTAGCGTTGCCCACATATAAGGGGACGATGTCTCCAAAAAGTGTCCGAAATTGAATGACTCTCCGTTCCCATTGAACAGCATATCTTGAGTTAGAAATGACAAGTTGTGGCTACTTACATCCACCCACGGTGAGTAGGGCAGTAATGGTGAGGTAGGTTGAAAGACCCATGGTGTGTTGCAGTAAATGGTGCAAGGGTGGAAAGACAACGAGCGAAGCGAGTTGTGACTTGCAGGATGGGTTTTTGTAATTTACCAATGGGTCACTTTTGATTTCGTTGACTATGTAGAAAGGCGTTATTATTTGTGTGAATCATTCTCGACATAAAAATTTCGCCATGGTTTCTCTCTTATTTTGAACCTTTTATTGATGTTTGAACTTTTTCTTTCAATGTAGATCACGTCATTTGAATAAATATATCATCTTATAATGGCAAAAGTAAAAGTGCTCGGATTTTGCCTTTTTCATCAATCAAAGGGAAGACAGTTAGTTTACAGCATTGCCTATAGAACTGACTATTTGAGTGATTGAGATCATTTTTTCGATCTGAGTTTTAGATGGACCATGTATCAGTCATAAGTCTAAAGCTGTTTGTGCACTTGACCTTCTTTACAAAAAGATGGTAGGCAACTAACTTGTCGAATAGACGACATAATAGAGATTGCCAATTTTCAGATAGACTCACATTCGTCTTAAAAGGCTGAAAAGGATTTTAGTGAGCGACATAACGACGGTTAGGCATTGATCCGTCTAAAGCGTAAAAAAATTCAGTCGATGGTCATGTCATCCTCTGTGTACACTGTCCATCATGCTAGCTTTCACGTTATGCAACGAGATACTCTTTAATCGACAACCGATCATCTTACAATGCTCTCCTTTGCAAGAGAAACCTCTACAACGTCTATTCGGTAAATACAGCCCCCTCGTAAGCAGGTTCTAGCAACTCCCACCTGCAGTTGATGTTCTCCTTGGAAAACCTGTTGATAATCTCAGTGGCAATGTCCTCAAAGTTTTCAGTAGCAAGAGCCAGAATGGTGGGTCCGGCCCCTGAGAGGCAGATTCCCAAAAGCCCGTGGTGGGTTTTAGGAGTCACTGAAGCGAGAATCTCTGATAATCCAGGAATCAGAGTTTTCCGGTACGGCTGATGCACACGATCTTGCATGGCTGGGTAGATTAGTTCTGGATCAGGAGGCGACCTTGTGAGAGCCGTTGTCAGAACGGCCAATCTTTGCAGATTAAAGATCATATCTTTGGCGGTGAAAGCCTGGGGAAGCACACCTCTAGATTTTGCAGTAGAGACTTCAAAATCAGGAATAATGGCGATACATTTGATCTCAGGACACCACTCATACTTGATGTGTCTTCCGATGTTGACGGGTGGTTCCGGGGGGACCAATCCTGTATCTTGGCCTCCGGCAGGTTCAGGCAAGACTTCAGCCAGAGGGATTTCCTTCCTTTCGATCTCTGCAGCACTCAAGTCTCTCAAGAACGATCCTACAAACCCTCCCATCATCGCTGCGGTGATGTTGTCAGGGTGACGTTCGATCATTAAGCAGTAATCCAGCATTCTCTGCTTAGAGAGTTCTAGTTTACCTATAGCGTTTCCCAGCATTACTCCGGCCACAACCGCAGCTCCTGAAGATCCTAGCCCACGTCCCAGTGGGATCGGGTTATTGACGTGGACCTTTGTCCCAATGGGGAAAGAGCGTATATCGTTGCACCGTAACACGTATAGAGCAGTTCTGGTGATGAGATTTTCGTCAGACACTAAGGGAACATCCTCGGCTCCTTCTCCCTCGTAGGATAGTACACAGTTCTGCGGGTCCTTGTTCGTTTCATGGGCATCCTTCGAGTTGACCGTAACATTCAAGGTGAGGAAAAGATTGAGACCAATACCCAAAACGTCAAATCCTGGCCCGATGTTGGCAGAAGACGCAGGAACAGATATACTGAAAGATCTCGTCATAGTTCAACGGTTTTTCGTTTTGCGTGCGCGAATCAAAAAAGTTTAGGGGGACCCTTCACTGAAGCATTTGCCGATTGATCATAGTAAGTGTGGAGTGGCTTAAAACTGAGTTATTAAATGAGCTTTGTGTATATGATATTATCTGAGTATCTGGTTCAGTGAACTCAGGGAAGTTGACCGGATTCATATTGGTGAGATGTATGACTCTCCATGCTGCTCTCAGTAAAAAAGATATTAGATCGTTCACAAGTCGGAATCTGCTGGTCTTTGAATGATTCTGAAAACCTCTCAGAGTCCTCAGGTGAATGGTCCGTATCTAGACGGCCTACTCAGTCGACTTGAGATAAACAGTCTCTGAACCCTGAGAGTGAGATTTTCCTCAATTTCGTTGTTCATCAAAAGGCGAATGCAACCCTTTACTCAATATGGCTGACACGGTGATTTCCGAAGGGTAGGGGCATAGCATCAACCAATAATATTTCTTTCCAGAGTATGGCTGAAGCCATTACAGGTGTCCGTAATCACGAAACTCACTCAACACTAAAGCGTTCACCCATTCAAATTCCAAGTTCGAAGCCTGTTTCGCTTCAATTATCTCACTCCTCACAAAACAATCTTATCGGTGAAAAAAAAAAAATCCATCTCGTCGTACAATCAGCTACGCTTAAGATCTCACTTCTCGACAGCAAACCAATGTCATCTGTAAAACCAATGATCGCTTTCCTCTGATTTACGGATTGTAAAATCTTGTAAGGTTTCAGGAGCTCGAAAATGCTACTCTGACAATTTAAACTTCGACTTCTTCGGGACTCTTGGAAGCTGAACTGATCAAGGCGGTCTTTGTTTTAAAAAAAAAATGACATTGCCGGTGTACTTTAGCTGTCCGTGCCCTATCGTCATCCAAAGTGTTAGAAGGGAGAGCAACGGGCAACAAGAAGTTCCTCTGCGGATGTCAAAATGCTTCTTCAAACCTCTGAACTCATCTGTCAATTCGCCAGGATCAGAATTGTTGTCACGGCTGAATTTAATCCCTCTTCTTTCATAGGTCTACCTCCTACAGCGTCCAGATTTGAAAACAACCATATCGGGATGAAATTCTTCACAAACGTTGCACGGTCGGAAGGGCAGAGTGTCTTCCAAGACTTTGAGAAGAATGTTTTCAGAGCTAACAATTGATGGGGAGAGATAAACAGAAGAGGAGGAGGTTTTCGAGTTGGAAGAGCTGGGGGAGAAGACGAAGAAGAGGAGAACGATTGGGAAAATGAAGAAGAGGATGAATAAATGGAGGGACTACGGACGTCTTGGTGAGGTAGGGATGTTTGATCGGCTTGCAGGAGAGAATTGTGAGAACAACAGTTACCTGATTATGAGAAATTAACAATTCACGTATATTACGTAGTCTTCTCTTTTCTCGCGTGTGAGTTGACGTCTCCTTTCACTACCAGCAGAAGCAAAAGGGTCAGCTGTAGGTGCAGTACTTGAGGATAAGATGCCTTTTTTTTTTCATTATTTTTTATTCCTGAAGGCATAGGCAAAAGTATTTACAAAGTTAAGTTTAGACAGTTGATGTAAATGATTTGCAAGAATGAAAGGTCACTATGCAGTAGAGGATACACCCTGACGTACATTATCGAGTAGGCTATCGTTGGCGTGTATAGCATGCAGCTGTCGAGAAAGAATAAATGATTCCGTGATGGATTAACATGGCGTAGATCACAAAGAATGAAGTAAGAGAAATGTTGTGAGACTGAGTACTGGAAATCATTCAAGGGGCCAAGGTGCGTGACACAATCTGCGTGACATCCTTACATGCTTTTTGCTGCGAAAAGAATTATAAGCTTACGCTTCGTCGCTCTACAAATGATCTCACACACCCTTGCACCCTGACAAAATGAGTCGAATGTTGAAATGGTCCAAACGTGCCATCTCCACAACAAAACTCACCACCACTTCCAACGGAATCCGGGTAGTGACTGACTCTGTTCCAGGTCATTTTTCAGCGTTAGGAATCTACGTAAATGCTGGATCACGGTACGAATCAGCTTTGCAGCTTGAAGGATGCTCCCATCTGTTGGACCGACTCGCCTTTAAATCGACAGCCAAGTACCCCGGAAAGGAGATGCTCAAACAGCTCAATCACTTGGGAGGAAATTTCATGTGTGCTTCGGCAAGGGAGTCTCTTATGTACCAAGCATCGGTATTCAACCCCGATGTAGAGCAGATGTTTTCGCTTATCAGCGAGACGGTTGCTCGGCCTCAGCTGACTGAAGAAGAGCTTAGCGAACAAAAGCAAACTGCAGAGTACGAACTGAACGAGATATGGATGCAGTCTGACTTGATTCTGCCTGAACTATTGCAGCAGACCGCTTATAATAAGAAAAATCTCGGGTCTCCGTTGCTGTGTCCATTGGATCAACTCAACAAACTAACCCTAGATGAGGTTCATAGATATAGAGACCTCTTTTATAGACCCGATAATCTGGTAGTGGCAATGCTGGGCATTCCTCATGAACGTTCGCTAGAACTTGTTGACAAGTACCTCGGGTCTATGGCACCCCACTCGAGTCCCAAGCCTGAGATGGAACCTTCCCATTACACTGGTGGGTTTTTAGCCGTACCTCCTCCCCCTCCCTTTGGTGGGCTCCCAGAATTCCACCACATCTATGTGGGATTCGAGGGAGTCTCCATCACAAGTGAAGACATCTACGCTTTGGCCACTTTGCAAATACTGGTCGGATCAGGCGGATCTTTTAGTGCTGGAGGACCAGGCAAAGGGATGTATTCAAGGGCTTATACTCGAGTCTTGAACCAGTACGGATTCGTTGAAAGCTGCAAGTCTTTTATCCACAACTTTACAGACTCTGGTCTGTTTGGAATCTCAATCTCGTGCATTCCTCAAGCGAATCATGTAATCCCGGAACTATTGGCTCAGGAATTTTCAGCATTGATGAAGAGGTCAGGCAGAGCTTCCATCACTCAGGAGGAAGTTGACCGTGCTAAAAACCAGCTCAAGTCGTCTCTTTTGATGAACCTTGAAAGCAAAATGGTTCAACTAGAAGACCTCGGAAGGCAGATACAAGTTTACGGCAAGAAAGTGGATGTTGACGAAATGTGTCAAAAAATAGATTTTCTAACCAGGAATGATATCATAGATATAGCGGAAAAAGTTCTCACAGGCAGCAAACCTACCATCGTCATTCAAGGAGATGGAGAGTCATTCGGTGATGTGGCCAAGCTGCTTGAATCTTATGGACTGGGTAATTAGCGTGTATATAGTTTAGAATGGTTTATGTCTTGGTCCAACAGGTCTGATAGATTATCTATCAATTTTGTTTTTCGAAGGATTTCAATAGAGAGAAATTCCATACCAGAGTCTCACCATACTTGCATGGCTGTCATAATGTAGGAGTTGACTGAAGACTAATGTCTTGCAGATCCCCGTCGCTGTCAGGCTGCTCATAGAAAAAACTTGTTAGTCAATCAGATAGAGAGAGACCTCTGAAAAAGGGTGGAAATTTGTCATTTTCCCTATATAGGCGTGGTTAAACTGAGGATGGGCCTAAATAGCTGAAGAGGAAATAGATAGGTATCATTAACTTGGAAGCCCTCGTGAGAATACCAGTTTAACTTCTTTTGAATTGAGGTTCGAGAACGAAAAGTTTTTCAACACTATTTCACTCGGCAATGACATTGCAGTCATTCTTGCCATCACCATATCAGTGGAACGTTTATTTTCTGTAACCAAACTGTCAGGTCCTAGCCCTAATAGAGCTCATCCTTTATCCTAACTCAAGACCTAACTTACATAAGAGCTGGCTATATAGACACATAGATCATCATATAGAAGACCGTCAACCAACCCTTACATGGAGATCGTATACAACCGGGAGTTGAGTATAGAAGCGAGATTATAGAGTTACAAAAGTATGGATGAGACCGAACAATTTTTTGAAGCTCATCCCGAGTTAGTGGAGTACATTCAAAACCGCCATCTGGCGTAATCTACTCCCGAGCCACCGAAAACGCAACGATAAAAGCTGGAAACATTCTTCTCTTTTTTTAAACCAAGAGAATCAAGCCAAAAAGAGATTTCAACTGGTAGGAAAAAGTAGCGATTATTCGCCCGCGAAAATGACAGCCTTGATTGCCTGCTTTGCTGCTTTACATAATTTCATGGTCGATCAAAAGGAAAATTTGCCTAGGGACGTAACTATTGTAGCCAATGCGGACCTTCTAGAATTCAATTAGCTCTCGTAAATAAGTTTATACGTTAAGTCGTCCAATACCAATTCTCAGTCTATAAAAAATACAAAAGAAAAGGATTTTTTTTTAAAAGACAAGTTTCATTACAAAAATGAATGCACTCGGCTAACAACTAAGAAAATGCATTGACGCAGGATAGGCAGCCGCAGCATACCCTTTTTGGGACTCCAAATGATTAAATGAACCCGGCCTTGTTATCTTCAGGCTCTGTGGTCTAGTCGGTTATGGCGTCTGCTTTACACGCAGAAGGTCCCCGGTTCGATCCCGGGCAGAACCATTTTTACTAAACTTCTAGTTGCAATTTATATTTATTGTTTAATCTGGCTAGGTAGCTTGGTAGTACATTTGCTTCATCAGCTGTACATTGATCGACCCAGTGTAAGCCTTTTCCGGGGCGAAAACATTTGCGTGGCGGCAGTGCTGATCGCGGAGCTTTGTCCTTTTTAGCAACTAGAACCACACCTGCCTCTCCGTTAGTGTTTGCAGAGAGGCGTGACATACCTTCGTCGAGATAGATATTGAGGAGGTCAGCTATATCTGTTTTCTTGCCGCCTTCCAGGTTTTTACTCACAATTTTGAGCATGTTCGTTAGAATCTGGTCGTTGGCAAATGGGCTGTTGATTCCCCAGCGGCGTTCTATGGTTTGGATGGTTAGAACGTCGTCGGCACTGATATTTTCAGTCCTCATCAAGATGCAATGTTGAGTCAATTGTGACAGAAATTCTCTATCTTGTGGGACTCCTTCCACTTTTGCTATCTTCTGGATGGAGTCAATTTTCCTGCTGTTATTTTTGCATAACTTGATCACTCTTTCCATAAAGGTTGCAGGATTTTCATCCTCTATGGGTAGTCGCATTGTGATGTTTTCCTCAATGACGCAAAGAGCTAGTCGTCCAACATTGTTCCAGTAGATGTTTTTGGTTGCCTCATTCTCAAACACGTATGAGTTTACGTTCTGTTGGTCGTAAACTACGTCAAAGATGTCGTGATGACAGCTTCTTAGGGTTTTCTTGATAAAGTACTCCCATTCAAAGATGTCCTGAGTAGACGAAGCAAGCCTTTGACTTTCGGGAATCAACGCGCTGGTGGTTGTTTTTCTTACCGATTCGATCTTGTCAAAGACGTTGTTTGATGTGATGTCCATATGTGTGGTAGCGTCAGGGCTCATAACCTTTTATAGACTGAGAATTGGTATTGGACGACTTAACGTATAAACTTATTTACGTCCCTTATATATCTAACTACTCTCGACGTTCTGCGGCCCGTACCTTATCTCGTAAGGCTCACCAGATCAAGCGATCTGATCCGACTTTTTGGATCCGGATCAGATCTGATCCGTTATTTCTATGAAATTGGTATCCTGGATCCCTAGTGATTTGTTACATATTTGAGATTGGGATCCCGGATCATTTGGATCCCACTATATAATTATCATTTTTTTTTTTTTTTTTTTTTTTTTC
>JAJLWQ010000372.1:0-12545 GCA_030570875.1 Citeromyces matritensis
GCACTTAGCCAGTGACGTTTATTGCGTGGGCGATCACATCAGCTATAACATTTCTGGAGAATCGCCCTTCTCTGTATACTATCAATTTGGTGCAAAGAAGCAAAAGGCCTTCAGTCAAAGTCGCATTTTCAGAAGACGTACTACAAGGCCAGGAGTATTGAGTATCACCGGTATCAGTGATTCGAGCGCTGAGAATTGTCTCGTTCCCTTCTCTGAAAGTGAACGGCCTGATCTTACTGCCGTTGTGTACGATCTGCCCTCTGTTGAAATCAGCGAGGGAGATATTGTCGAGGACATACATCAGGGCGACAAGGTTGAGATTGTTTTCACCTTTTCCGGAGTATCGCCGTTCACTCTGACGTACACGAGAAGCGATATCGTCAAGGATACCAATCACAAGAAACACGGAAACAAAAAGAAGGGAGAGGTTGTTGTAGAGACGTCAACTGTTGAGAATATAGAAGGATTCGAGCATAGGATCTGGGCAGAACTAGAAGGCACTTATGAAGCGGTCAGAATTGCTGATGCCCATTGTGTTGCACACCGTTATTAGCGCATTATGTATTTTATGTCATTAAGATTGGCAGAAGTGTGTGTGGAGGAGTTTTTTGGTTGAAGAAGGTCTTTGTCATTCGAGCTCGTAGGGCTGAAGTCATCTCCTCTTGTAATGAATGATGGCTGAAAGATAATGAGATGTGTCTACTGTGGTGAAAAACCTTTTTTGGGCCATTCGAACTAGTTTGTTGGTGGCTTGCTCAGGGCATGCTTCATTGGGGTTCATAAATAAAGTAATTCCTGATTTGTTGAGGTACTGAGATATCAAGTGGCGGCTGTAGATTGAGCACCTTGTGAGTTAAAAGACGTATCAAATGATGCAGGTGATCAAACCTCGATCATGAGCTGAGCAACGACATCCTTCTCAAAGCCCACAAACATCTCCCTCTGTTTGAATGAAACAGTATGCAATCATATGGATTCAACATAAGAAGCTATGACAGGGCAAGACCATCAGTCATTCTCTTGGTTGTATAAAAAGTCGATTTTGTGAAGAACCGGTAGAACCGACCCAGCAGTAACTGGTTGAGCGGAAATCTGTTGTGGTAGTCATAATGCAACTCTGACGTTGTTTCATGAAGCGTAGTTTGTAAGCAAACTGACAGTGATACAGAGATTTGCTTGCAGGGAGAGATGTCATGAACCTAAGCAGAAATTACTAGCTCGTGTTTACATACGGGGATAAGCTCACCCGTTTTTCTTTGGGTTAGGCATATATATCCATTCGGTTCACTGCATGTCACGTAGTATAGTACTCTGGATTTAGTAATAGACTTGCCTTGATTGAGAAAATTATTTTTTCTTGAATGAGTTGTTGGTCTGTATAAGGGTTGTGTATAAACTCCGTATGACTTCTGCCCTTCATCTATCAACAGTAATGTATTGCCGTGCATATCTGTACAATAATGAACCTACGCCTCAGCTCCATCAACCATCGGAGTCTCTTCCTTCACCTCCAATTTAAACCCATACCGAAAAAGTTCGTCTGACTGAATCTCTATATTAAACCACAACTTGACCAGATTGCTTATCATGTCTCTTGTCAACTCAAACCCTGTGACTCAAAGCATCAAATAACAATTTATGCAGATTCATCGACTTTACCAAAAAAGTGGGATCTTTTCCTCCTGACTCAACGAGGTCACTATACTCTCCACAACTGAAAGCTTCTTTTGGCTATACTTGGAAGATTTTGTTGTACCATGTTAGACGTTGTTTCACTTGTAAAACTTCAAGCATTCTCCTGTAATGCAAGTATTCGCTGTCTGATCGATAGTGTTTTCTGTTTCTACCTACAGCTGCTACACAATTGAGATTATTCACATACTTTATACACTGATTGCATCGGACTACTGGAAGTGATGCTGATGAACGACCGTTAATCGGATCATGCATAAGCGCAATGTCCATCATCCAATCCAGTCATTATCCGATCACAGCGGTACTCCGGATTATGGCTGATAATCTCCCACAGGAAAGGATTGATTTCATTTCTGGCTGTTTTGGATGGTGTCTTTCGAGTAACGAAGGCTTTCTTCAATTAGTAAGAGAGTCAGAAGTCAGCTAATTACCGACCATATGGCTTTAGATATAAATTTTAAGGCATGTTCTGCAGAATGACTCAAATAATCGCCCGAACCATTTTCTGCAAACCTTTATCGTCACATCAAAGAGTATGTTGATACCAGCAAACTAAAAACTTCATACATCTCTTTTAGAACTTCACGCTGAAAGCATCAAAAACTCAAATTTTGCGAGAAAGAGTCGCACTGTGAGTAGAAGACTACAGAAAAGGCCGCAATCAACGCAACAGGAGAATAGAACGTTGTATAGTAAGACAATCAGACCTTTAAGTCTGACTATTCCTTCAAAAACTACCAAACTGGAGAAATGAAGATCATTCATGACCAATTATCCGGAGGTTTCAACATACTCAGCTGTATCTTCACCATTGGTTATTACAACCCAAATATGACAAAGCGTAAACAACTACAACAGGGAAACCACAATTGCTCTAAAAATCATCTCTTCCGCTTCGCTTCAGAGATGATCATGTATTCTCATTTGCACTCAAAATCACCCCATGACCCGAAATAACGAAACCAGACCTTTGATAGAACGACAAGGTTCAGTCTCAAAACCCACCTTTCTCGCAAAGGCCTTTGCGCATCTGCCGCAGGATGTACGAAATACTGGTGTTGGTGTCAACAGACGCAAACAGGCACCTCTTCTCTTTATTCCTCCATCTACAAAGAGTCCGCTCTTTATATATAACAATCAAGATGACCAGCGATCTTTCCTCTCGCTTTGCTCTGGATCACACTTGGACCATGAAAGTCAAGCGAGTGACAACGAGTCCGTCTCTACATTCAGATCTCTACCATCCACGTTAGAAAGCGGAACTGATGCAGACGAAATCTCAAGGCTCATAGAGGATCACCGCAGATTCTCAGAGTCTTCGGAAATCTCCAGCTACCATTCGGGCGATGACATTCTAGTACAGGCGGAACGTAGATTTCAGAACCACAGTAGACGAGCAAGTAAAAGTAGCATTTTGACTGGTTCACAATTTGGTATTGAAGAAGAGGAAGATTTCATTCATGCGAGGGCTACTGTTAAAAGCGAAGTGAGAAAACTTTGGCGATTTTCAATTCCGCTTATTGTGACTTTTCTTTTGGAACAGCTTTTCGCCGTGGTGAGTGTTCTCGTTGTGGGAAGACTCGGTAAAAGAGAACTGGCGGCTGTATCTCTGGCTTCTATGACTTCAACGATAACTTTAGCAATCTTTGAAGGCATTGCCACTTCGTTGGATACTTTATGTCCTCAGGCGTATGGCGGTGGGCATTACCATGCGGTGGGACTTCATTTACAAAGGTGCTGTGTATACTCTTTAGTTTTACTATTACCGTGCTGGATCTTTTGGTGGAATTCTGGATTCTTGTTCAAACAGC
The DNA here is from genome assembly GCA_030570875.1 of Citeromyces matritensis. Lineage (NCBI taxonomy): Eukaryota > Fungi > Ascomycota > Pichiomycetes > Pichiales > Pichiaceae > Citeromyces > Citeromyces matritensis. The sequence goes on from JAJLWQ010000372.1 coordinate 3,507, forward strand.
TGATCAAAGACGCCGAAGTTGTGCATCTCACCCAACTCTTTCTTCGAGTTATGATTATCGGATCTCCGGCTTATGTCCTGTTTGAGAACGGTAAACGCTTTCTCCAAGCGCAGGGTTTGTTCGACGCTGCCACTTTTATCCTCTTCATCTCCGCTCCCATCAATGTAGCCCTAAGCTGGTTTCTGGTGTGGAACTCTCGTTTTGGGCTTGGTTACGTTGGCGCTCCTATAGCCACCAGCATCAACTTCTGGATTATGTTTTTCCTGCTTTTGAACTATGTTATCTTTATCGACGGAAAGAAATGCTGGGGAGGCATGTCAAGAAGGGCTTTCCATCATTGGTACGACCTCTCCAAACTTGCCGTTCCAGGGATCATCATGCTTGAAGCAGAGTCTCTGGCTTATGAAATATTGACCCTTTTCGCATCCTACCTTGGAACTACCGCTTTAGCTTCACAGTCTGCCATCTCAACTATAGCCTCTCTCACCTACATGGTTCCATTTGCCGTGGGGATTGCCTCCTCCACCAGAATTGCAAACTACATCGGTGCCGGCAACATCAGCTCTGCAAAGACAGCAACAAAAGTCGGTCTGTCGGCGTCACTCGTAGTGGGCTCTTTCAATTGCTGTGTACTAATCTTTGGGAGGTTTAAAATCGCAAAACTGTTCTCAGATGACCAGGATGTAGTGTCGGTGACTGCTGCAGTTTTTCCCCTCGTTGGGGCGATCCAGGTTTTCGATGCATTGTCCTCGGTGGCTAGCAGTATCTTGCGAGCACAGGGGAAACAGAAAGTGGGTGGAATCATTAATTTGGTGGTGTACTACATCATTGCCATTCCGCTATCTCTTTGTCTGAGTTATGTTTTAGGGTTGAACCTTTATGGGCTATGGATAGGTGTCGGCTCAGGGATGCTGTTGATTGGATCAACGGAGAGTATTTATCTTTTGAACGTTGACTGGGATGAGATTGTGGAAAAGTCCAAACTAAGACACTCGAATTTTTGAAGAATCACTCTGCGTACTTTGGATGATACGTCCTGGTTTGAGTTGATTTGTTGTACAAAGGGAGATGGACAATGGGACAGGTGTATTCTTGAGACCTTTGAAGCACTTATGAGGTGACCAGCTTGTTGCTTCCTGAAGCAGTCAGCTATTTTCAATGCCCCCTGGCTGTTTCGTACAAGGATGGCGTTGAACGCACTTAAATGTCTGGGCTCTGTCATTGTGCTGTTACATTGGTCTCTATGGCTGTCACAAAGAAGAGAAATTTAATAACGTGATATCGTATATCACCAGCTATTGAGTATCTTTTTCAGTTCAAAGGAACTTTTGTGAGAAAACTTAAAACGATGATTTAAAAACGATGATCAAGATTTCTTTGTCTGCATATTCGATATTGGATTTGATTGAGAAGACACATTCCTTCTCTTTCTTGCATAAAACTTCATGTTCTTTAACGTCCTAGGTGATGTGGTCAAGTTTGAAATAGATTGTGTAGTACAGATGTTACGTTGTAACGTGCTATTTTGAACAATAACAATTGGTCATAATCTGTGGGTCCGATGAGTTCTGCGAGATATTTGATATTCCAAGGTGATGTGATATTTCTGGAAGGAGCAAGTACAATGGTTGTCTTTTCAATATCGGCCATTGCCCAGATACCAGTCAATAGAGTGTCGATCTGCATATATTGCAGGATTACAAAGTAGCGTAACCATCACAAAATGAAAGCTTCTGCATGTGAAGCAAGGGTTGGGTCTTCCTTAGGAATGGGCAGGATCTCAAATGAAACTGATTCTGTCAATACTTGAAACCAACAGGTATCGTTGATAGAGTTATTTGATCGATAACAGCATCATGTACAGGTCTCATGTAAGCCTCGATTTGTTACTATGGCTGTACATGGAGTAACCATATTGATCAAATGGCTGAGTCGAGATTTTCAAGACGCACGCTCGCACTATTGAGACACTGAAAAATGGTTAGAGAAAATGAGAAGACACAAACTGGAAGCTTTTGACTGAAAGCTTCACGTGATCTTATCCTCAAGGTCGACCACTACTAGACAAGAGTCTTTTGTATGAAAACAATAGCATATAGCAGATACAGACTGTCAATTTTTAGATCTTCTACTCTGAGGATGAGTTTAGTCAAATACTGATGGTTTTCCGTCCTCTGGAAATCTAAAAAATGTGGTGTCGTTGCACTCACTGCAAGTGCTTAACTGCCATCCCTGTTGTCTATGTGCAATACGTGCAATAGAATCATAACAGCTGGACAGGGAACAGTTGCAGGAATCGGAAGTATTCTGTTATTTCCAAGACGTGAATGCGGGTAGTAAGGGGTCACCCTCCAAACTAGCCTTAGCGTTCATTGCTGCAGTCTTACAGTGACGACAGAATGCTATCAGGTTGGCCAATGTCTCCGGTTATGATGATTCAATGAGCGAGTCATTAAAATGCCAGTTGTCATTCTAGCTGCTGGTCATACATTATCTATAACCATGCCTGATTTAGAGATGCCCTCTCGTAGTCGGTAACCTTTGCAACTTCAAAAGGCTTCCAAGCTACAAAGAAACTCTCACCATAGGACAATGAGTTATCCATTTTGAATGGCTGCCATGAGTGATATATCGTGACAATCTCACAGGATAGGTCTGCCTCATCATCAGTATACACCGTTTTCTCTTTCAGCGAGAGCGAGTTACCTCAATCAGGCGGACCCAATAATAGCAAATAGAGCAATAAGACAGGCGACTTCCACTCTGTAGGGTCGAATTTAGCGCATGCGTAACTTGGCAACCTAGTATGTTCTCAGAATTCCTTGGTGAGTATGATTTTATCAACCAAGGAAACCACTCAAGTTTTCAGTGATTATTTATAGGCCACAGTAACCCATAAGCGCATGATTCCGCTAGATCAAAGCTTAATTTGCGTGCAAAACAAGAAAAAAAAAAAAAAGATGAAGGAAGTGGTGGCCGATGTGGCACCCAAATGCATCAAGGGAATCGAATTTGGTGCCCTTTCTGCTGCCGATATTGTGGCGCAGTCGGAGGTGGAAGTCAATACCAGAAACTTGTTTGATCTGGAGCAAGGGAGGGTTCCGGTGAAGGGCGGTGCGTTGGATCCAAAGATGGGCATATCATCCAATATGAGTGAGTGTAGCACTTGTCATGGGAACCTTGCCACGTGTCACGGTCATTTCGGTCATATCAGACTAGCTCTTCCTGTGTTCCATGTTGGGTACTTCAAATCTATCGTTCAGGTTTTGCAGTGTATCTGTAAGAGTTGTTCTGTTGTGCTCCTGGACATCAACACGAAAAAGCAGTTTCTCCGTGATCTGCGTAGGCCGAATTTGGATAACCTGAGAAGGATGAAAATACTGAAAAAAGTGGTGGATCAGTGTAAAAAACAGCGTAGATGTCTCAACTGTGGAGCGCTTAACGGTGTTGTCAAGAAAGCTGCCGCCGGCGCTGGTCCTGCTTCCTTGAAGATTATCCATGATACTTTCCGTTGGATCGGCAAACGTCATGTTGCAGAGAAAGTGGCGTGGGATACTGATTTTGAGAATTTGACAAATGAAAGTCCAGAGTTGGAGAAGTTCCTCAAACGATGTTTTGATGATTTGAATCCTCTAAAAGTGCTAAATCTGTTCAAGCAAATCTCGCCTGCCGACTGTCAACTTTTCGGACTGGACGCATTCAGAGGGGGAAGACCGGAAACTTATATCTGGAGGTATCTGCCAGCTCCTCCGGTTTGTATTCGCCCGTCCGTTTCTATGGGAGACAGCACGTCTAACGAAGATGACCTCACAGTAAAGCTGACGGAGATTGTATGGACCTCGTCGCTGATCAAAGCGGGAATTGAAAAGGGAATCGCGCTCAACAATTTGATGGAACAGTGGGATTACCTACAGCTTGCTGTAGCGATGTACATCAATTCAGACGCTGCAAATCCAGCCTTGATGCCAGGAGGAGGAGGAGCAGGCAGCAAATCGGCAAAACCTATTAGAGGTTTCTGTCAGAGACTCAAAGGTAAGCAGGGTCGATTCAGAGGTAATCTTTCAGGTAAAAGAGTAGACTTTTCTGCAAGAACGGTCATTTCTCCCGACCCGAATCTGTCGATTGACGAGGTTGCTGTTCCTGATCGTGTAGCCAAAGTATTGACGTACCCAGAGAAGGTGACGCGATACAATAAGCACAAACTTCAAAAGCTCATTTTAAATGGTGCAAATGTTCATCCCGGTGCAAACTACTTGCAGAAGAAGACGGAGGAAGTTAAGCGCAACTTGCGTTACGGTGACAGAGCCAAGCTGGCCAAGTACCTCAGTGTGGGTGATGTAGTAGAGAGACACATAGAAGACGGTGACGTTGTTCTTTTCAACAGACAGCCCTCTCTGCACAGGCTGTCTATTCTTTCGCATTACGCCAAGATCAGGCCGTGGAGAACGTTCCGTCTGAACGAGTGTGTGTGCACACCTTACAATGCCGATTTCGACGGTGACGAGATGAACTTGCATGTTCCTCAAACGGAGGAAGCGAGAGCTGAAGCTATCAACCTTATGGGCGTGAAAAATAATCTGCTTACTCCAAAATCAGGTGAACCTATTATCGCAGCTACCCAGGATTTCATTACAGGGTCGTATCTTATTTCACACAAGGACTCCTTTTACGACCGTGCAACTTTTGTGCAACTGCTTTCGATGATGTCTGACGGGAATACTCACTTTGATCTTCCTCCGCCAGCGATCTTCAAGCCTGTTTACTTATGGACCGGAAAACAAGTTTTCTCGCTGCTGATTCGCCCTAGTAAGCAGTCCAACGTTGTGATCAACTTGGATGCAAAGTGCAAGACTTTTGTTCCTCCTAAGCCTGGTTTCCCGAACGAGATGTCGCCCAACGATGGGTTCGTCATCATCCGCGGGTCCCAGATCTTGTCCGGTGTCATGGACAAGTCTCTTTTGGGAGATGGAAAGAAGCACTCGGTGTTTTACACCATCTTGCGCGACTATGGAGCGAATGAAGCAGCCACCGCCATGAACAGAATGGCAAAACTGTGTGCGAGGTTTCTCGGAAACAGAGGGTTCTCTATAGGAATCAACGACGTAACGCCAGGAGACCAGCTCAAGACGCGGAAGGAGGAAATGGTGGAAGCCGCGTACGCAAAGTGTCAGGAGCTTATCGCTCTCTACGACACAGGAAAGCTAGAGACTCAGCCTGGTTGTAACGAGGAGCAGACTCTTGAAGCGAAGATCGGTGGTCTCCTCTCCAAGGTTCGTGAAGAGGTGGGTGAAGTGTGCATTAACGAGCTTGAAAGCAGCAACGCTCCTCTGATCATGGCATCGTGTGGATCCAAAGGGTCCACTCTTAATGTGTCTCAGATGGTGGCTGTTGTGGGACAGCAAATCATCTCTGGTAATCGTGTTCCTGACGGGTTCCAAGATCGGTCCTTGCCGCATTTCCCAAAAAACTCAAAGTCTCCGCAAAGTAAAGGTTTTGTGAGAAACTCGTTTTTCTCAGGACTGAACCCTCCAGAGTTTCTCTTTCACGCCATTTCTGGAAGAGAGGGTCTGGTGGACACTGCTGTGAAAACTGCCGAGACAGGGTACATGTCGCGTCGTTTGATGAAGTCGCTTGAAGATCTCAGCTCCCAGTACGATAACACTGTGCGTAACTCAAGCTCAGGAATTGTGCAATTCACTTACGGTGGGGACGGCCTGGATCCCTTCGACATGGAGGGAGATGCCAGACCGGTCAACTTCAACAGAACTTGGGACCACGCTTACAACGTGACTTTCAACTACAACGATCGCTGTCTGTTGCCCTTTGAAGTTTTGCAGATTGCAGACACCGTCTTGGTGCCCCTTGAACAGAATCTCGTCAGATACGACAACTTAGGAAAAGTTGTCAAACAAGAGGAAATCAACGACGTGGCCTTTATAGATCAGTTCGACGCAGAGAGAGAATTCTACCAATCTGTTAGGGAATACCTTTCTGCGCGTGCGAACAAGCTCGCTCAGCTGAGACAAGCAAAGGGTCTACCGGCGTTGCTTGAAAAACCGGTCGGTGACTTTGAAAGGGAAATTCTTTTGCACGAGACTGAAACTGTCATAAAACAGCTGACTCAAATATCCGAGTCGGCTGTCAACAAGTTTTTAGATTTCTGTATTCTCAAGTACTCGAGGGCCAAAGTCGAGCCTGGAACCGCTGTTGGAGCTATTGGGGCACAGAGTATCGGTGAGCCAGGAACACAAATGACTCTGAAAACTTTCCATTTTGCAGGTGTGGCCTCCATGAACGTCACTCTCGGTGTTCCCCGTATCAAGGAGATTATCAACGCTTCCAAAAGCATTTCCACTCCAATCATCAATGCTGTGCTTGTGAATGACCAGGACGAGAGGGCTGCGCGTGTGGTGAAGGGAAGAGTTGAAAAAACGCTACTGGAAGATGTGATTTTCTACATTCAAGATGTCTACAAGGAGAACCAGGCCCATCTTGAAGTGAAGGTTGATCTTGAAAGCATTGAAAAATTGCAACTTGAGCTGACTCTGGAGCAAATTGCAGACGCTTTGGTGAATGCCCCCAAACTCAAGATTACTCAGCAGGACGTTGCTTGCGTGGGTAAAAACAAGATCAGTATCATGATTTCGGACTCTATGCTTGGTTCTACCGCTCTCGCCAAACAACAGCAAAAAACGCAGGCTAACGAGCTATTTTTCAGAATGCAACATCTCAAGAGGGCTATAACGCATATCCCCGTCAAGGGACTGCCTCAGATCTCCCGTGCTGTTATCAACATCAAAGATGACGGCAGGAAAGAGCTCTTGGTGGAAGGTTACGGTCTTAAGGATGTGATGTGTACAGACGGTATTGTTGGAACCAGAACGAAAACCAACCATATCTTGGAGGTTTACGAGGTTCTTGGAATCGAAGCCGCAAGATCCTCCATCATTGGAGAAATCGACTACACTATGGGCTCTCACGGTATGGCTGTGGATCCTCGTCATATCCAGCTGCTGGGTGATGTCATGACGTATAAAGGAGAAGTTTTGGGAATCACGCGATTCGGTCTTGCCAAGATGAGAGACTCTGTTTTGCAGCTTGCGTCTTTTGAGAAAACCACAGACCATCTATTCGATGCTAGTTTCTACATGAAGAGCGATCTTGTGGAGGGTGTGAGTGAGTGTATCATCCTTGGTCAGACCATGAACATAGGAACGGGTGCTTTCAATCTCGTGAGAAGCTCTGAAGTGTTGGTCTCGGACCTCAAACCAAAAGCTACCCTTTTTGATGACTTGTGCGTCTAGCTGTAGGGGAAGAGCGACCTGTCTTGATCGGATTGCAGTTGTGGTCTATTTTTTCGACACCTGGGGTTTATTTAAGCTTGTTTGGACTCTGAGACATGACCGAGAGACCGTTTGAACGCGAAGAGAGTGATATATTCTTATGAATCAGTTTTAGTCATCCACATTGACCTTTGTAGACTATGTTCAGCATTCTGGAGGGTAGTTTTCGGATTTCAATTCATCCACCCATTGAAGAAACATATCAGGCTGGATTACAGTCACTACATGCCCCTTCGAATTGTGAAGCTGTACCTATAAAAAGTACAACTTGGAATTCAAGCACGATTCAACAGGTGCACCCGTCAAGGTATATGTAGATGAAATGAGGCGATTATCATCTTATCCAAGAGATTTACAAGCTGGTGAAAGAATGAGAGATCAATTGATTTCGTAAACTTTAAACTTCTCCACTGCCATCTCGAGTAACTGCATGATTCATGTTGGGTCTGAAGCAGAGCCTATCTTGAAGACAATGTGCGATAGGTTCTAGCCTTTTTTCAGGAAGGCTGTGACGGGATCAGGGGAGAATTATACCGAGAAAGGCTATCAGGAAGCAAGAGACAGATATGGCAAGGCTGAAAACATTACTTTATTGACTTGAGAATTAACAATGTCATTTCTCTGTAAACCAGAAGATGTTTGGACATCCTCACACCCATACACCATGGAGACCGAAGACAACAGCTGGACCTTCTCTGGAGGTGACACAAACATTAGCGTCAGTTTAACTTTGGAAAAACTCAATATAACTACCGGGGTTGACTTTGTTCGGTCAATACATGCAGGGGCTTTAATTCTTTTCGCAGGGACTACGAGGGATACCTTTTATGACAAAGAGGTGACAGAGTTGTCTTACGAAGCACATCATAAGCTTGCACTGAAAACTCTTTATGGAATTGCAGAGAGGGCCTTATCTCAGTTCAAAAATGCTGAGAACAATCAGCTAATCCATAAAATCTACATCGTACACCGACTGGGCGTAGTTCCAGTAGGGGAAGAGAGCGTCATCATCACCCTCAGTAGCACGCATCGCCAAGAAGGATGGGAGGCTGCAATGTCTATTCTGGAGGAGATCAAGAAAAGGGTGGAAATCTGGAAAAGTGAAGTCTACAGTAATGGTACTTCAACATGGAAAGAGAATGACAATTGGGATGTGAATAGATGTTGAACCTTTTCCTGAAAAGCACTGCAGGGCTCCTTTAACATTTGCGCTGCGAAAATATGAGTCCACGTTGCTGACTTTCTAGACAAAAGCGCATCAAATCATGCAGCGCTTATGCACCCGACGTCTCTATCAATCATTACGATGCTTCTAGAAACCAACAAAATAGAACCATACCGTCCTATTCTATTATTACATGCTAAAATATTCGAGCTATACGCCTGCTTTGAACGCTCTAATTTTTTCAAGGTAAAAGTCCTGGTTCGGCAACCACCGCGTAAAGGGCAGAAGGTTGGCCAGAAGGAAAGGCTCGGTTGGATCCAGTACCAATAAACGGACAGGCCAACCAAGCCCAAGGTTCAGCAACAAGCTTTTCAACTGCAACAACTTTTATATACGCAACTGGAGCTGAAATTACCGCGGCTGCTGGCACCAGACTTATCCTCCAATTGTTCCTCGTTAAGGTATTACATTGTACTCATTCCAATTATAAGACGCGAAAGGGCCTTTATCGTTATGTATTGTCACTACCTC